>RJJA01000733.1:0-13728 GCA_003724045.1 Lepidurus arcticus | reverse complement strand
AAATTCACTGTTGCAACAGTGAATTTGTGGCATTCAGGGCAAAAAGTGCTGCACCAGGGTTCCCAATGGAAAACGCCATTAGTGGCTTACGGGTGCTTCGTAATCTGGTATAGCATATAGGCAACCCGCTCCGCTGAATACGAATGATTTCTCGCGGCGTTGCATGCTCTGACGTGCAGTGTGCCTAAACCGCTTTTGCGATCCAGCGGTGAAATAAAACGGGACGGAGACATAAGGACGACTGGACAAGTCGACAGAAGGACGAAACGCATATATCATCTGAAACGCTTATGATTTTTCAAGTCGAAGAAGCCTCTGCTCATTAGTTTTCAATAAGGAGATTTTTAAGCCGTATTTTAAAAAAATCCTCATAAGGCAAACCGCCTCCGACAGCTTTTAACTTCCGTATTGGTTACTTCTGTAAGAGTGGATTTACCGGATAGCAGCCTTTATTCCACGCACCGGTGTACGCAGGTAACTTACGAATTTAGGGTTTAGAGATTTGGTATTTAGGTAGGCCTGAAGGGCTTGAACGTGGTCGGAAATGAATTATAAGTGTGCTGAAAAGAGATGGACTAGATTGGTCTAGATCAGGTTGAATATGGACTGGATGGTCAGAATTACAGGAGATATTGGTCAGAAGGGTAAAGGAACACGAGGTCTGGATTTGGACAAGACAGAACACGAGGGCGAGAAGGTATCGCAGATGTTACTGAAGGTCAAAGGAGCGAGGGAAGAACTGGAGGGTAAACAGGCGAAATCTGCCTGGTGGATGAGGGAGATCTGGTCGACAAGCGATCTGGCGGACGAGAGAGGTCAAGGCGAGGTCAGAGCTAGTTCATGACCTGTTGCCACCTTCTATAGGGGAGGCCAGAGTTGTGGGTTGCGAATCCGGTTTGATCTGGTGGTCGATGGTCGGCTGGTTGTCAGGGTTTGTAACGGTGAGAGGACGGGAAAAATCAATTATTCAGTGGCAAAGATATATACGAAATTCGTTAACTACAGAAATGCTATTTAAAAACGCCTTTTTTGGAGGAAGACTGTGAAGTTATATTGAACTAGAAGGACAGAACCGGAACACTTGGGAAGTCAAGTGGGGTTAACAAAACCTGCGAGAGATTCCAAATGTTACGATCTGGCTCGACACAAGGAAAAGACAAACGGGGACAAAATTGGATTTAACTCCTCAAACTAACTTTTCGCCAAAGGAAATTATTTGACTAGAAAGAGCTCTTGTTAAGCCAAAAAAGCGTTTGCTCCGAGTCTTGATTTTTTTTTTTAATTTTAGAATCAAATTCACCGCAAACTTCACACGCAAGCAGACAGACTTGATAAAAACCCTTTTTTGAAAGCATCACAGCTGCATGAAAATGTGACTTCTATACCTTCCAAGAGAAAAGCTAAGCAAAAACCCTGAAAATTTTTGGAGGGAATGGGGGAGGGGGTCAAACAGGGAGGGGCTGACTATTGCACAGCAACAATCCACTCGTGTTAAATCCATCATTTCAACCCATACAAAATAAGAATAAATCAAAGTAATAGAAAACTTACAACCATAGAAAACTTCCCAAATCTCCTTCCAAAAAACCCAAGAAAGTATCCCCCAAAGATTTTGAATTCTAAATCACAGCGGAATAAAACCTTCTTAACACTGTCTTTTTTGTCTTTTCTTTTTTTGAGCGATTTAGGAGAAAAAATGTTCCAATACTTTTCCCTGCTTCAAAAATGCACATTTTCAGGTCTTCTGACACCCTTTGAAAACACTTAATCACTTCTATATATCTATATATACAAAAAATGGAACACACCCAAAGTTTTCTGGGAAGGCGAAATGCAAAAAATTTCTTCCGTTGAAAAATACGGCTATAAGGCTTCTAAATTACAAAAGATTTGAAAAATTTTAAGGGGGTGGGAAATTTTGTTTTTTTCGTTTTCTTCAAATAGACAAGATTTTTTTTACGTTTAGGACACCACAGCACACGAAAAGATAAAATTTGTCAAACTTTAACAACTATTTACAAAGAAGATCTGACGAAGGAAATATTTTTGAATTTTTGTCGTTTTTAAAAGTTTCAGTGCTCAAAATTTGTTTTTCCTTCCCTTTCATTTTCTTTCTTTTTTTTTTGCTAAGAGCAAAACATCAAGGTACTAAACTTGTACCACCAAGCAATTAACTTTGCTACTGGTAGAGAAAAAGTTCCGAACAGAAAATGCGGCCTTGGATCCTTGAAATCTAATCGCATTGCACCTTTTCCCCAGAATTTATTTTGGTATTCTTTAAAAAGTAATAATAATAATAAATAAATAAAGAATGCCCTGGGCTATGGCAGTGAGATATTTTGGTCACTTGCGACTGCTTCGATTTTTTTTCGGATTTTTTGGCTCAGAGACGACGATTGTTATTTACAGAAATGGGCGGAGTTATGCTGCAGACACAAGTGGGCGTGCCCACGTTGATGTTGCTGTTGGTTTGGCTCGCGCGTTCGGCAGCTAAAGCCCTCTCTCTCTGTAACCTGCATTACAAGAACACGATTAAAACAATTAATTAGCATTCAAATCTCTCCGTTAAAAATTAAAACAGAATTCAAGACGTTTAAAGAGGCTAAAAGTAACAATTTTGATACTTCTCTAAAATCAAGAGAAGTCCATAAAAAGGAAATGATGCAATGATATGAAACAAGTCGCTAGAAAAACATTCGAATTTTAGAATGTCATAGGAACACCACAAAACGCGGTTCAGTTTATGACGCTAGCCTATGGGAAGGGTCTTCCGTAGCTCTTCATCGCTCTCAGTTATTTAGGCTGTAAACTTTGTGAAAGAAAAAAAAACGCACCAACTCCGTGCGTTTTAAATAATTATTTGAGTCCACAAAACAACGATTTCAATCTAAAAAAACCGTCGTGAACTTTAATAAAAGTTTCTACCAATAGCCTTTTTAAATCGTAAAATAAATTAAACAACGAGAAGCGATACGCTGTTATAAAGAAAACTGGACACCAAACAACTTACCGCATCCATCACATCCAAAAGACTAAGCATTGAAGTAACAATTGAAACAGTCAATAATTTGATTCCAGCATTATAATTTGAAGGCAAACTAACCCGCAATTATACAAACTAATCATAACTTAAAATATCCGATATTTTGAACAAACAGCTGGGTACTTGAACCCAAAGAATCCCCAGTATAGCTTATGCTGTTACACCCAAGCTATCACGAGGTGGCACGCAGTGCACTGCAATGGTTTGTGCATATGAACGCCGATCGCTTCTGCGCACAAAACGACAATTAGGATAACTGCATAACCACGTGCTCATTTGGCATGACACTTTCTTTAAAACTACAGCCTAGGGCCAAGACAGTTCTAAATTCGCAATTTTGCTTTGTTTCGCATAGGTGACAAATTATTTTGCAGCTTTTAAATTAGTGAAGTCAACAATGAAAAAAGTAACATTGCCCTGCCTTGCATACGAGATTTACCTACATTACTGTGAAGACGTTTTGCAAAAACCTCGTGTACTTTTTGCGTAAGACTGCGTTCTGTTTGTCATGCTGTCGTGCCTTATAAAGTTAAGCTATACGCGAGCCTTATAACCACAACTGAGATGTAAACAAACCCAAATCGATAAACAGCAAACTGATTCAAGATACCATTTAAAACGGAGTTTTAAGGGCGAAGTTTTTTTTTTTAAATATGGGAATTAAAATCAATTGATTAACACGTCGCTAAAAGCTCCCGTATACCTTAGTTTTACTGATAGAAAACAGATGGCGCTGATGTTTGTTATTGTTTAAATATCGTGCACACAGCTCAGGCAAGTTAGTCCGTGTTACAGACCCATAAGAGATAGCCTTAGATTAATAAAACGAAAATGAAGCTTACTTGTTTTTCGACTGGCGCATGAATTGCTGGATTTTGCGGGCAGCTTGGTGTTGTCTTCGTTGAGAGTAAGTCCTCCTACAAATAAACTACGAATAAAATAACCACAATAAAAAAACTGTGGTACTTGAGGGCGGACGATGTGGGCGTGCCTTCTCGACTTTGCCGCCCATTTCCTCCCAAGGAATTCTCTCGAAATAATCGGTATGAAGAAGAACTACACACTGATGGTGTGGACGAGGACGATTCCTGGCTTTTCTTGAACCGTTTGTGTTCATAGTAAGAGCGGAATTGGTTTTGGATCACAACTGCTGCTCGCGTCATTTGCTTTAAATAAACATACTGAAAAAAACACGGATTCGAATAATACATTTCCTATTGTCTTTTTGACCAAGTCATGAATAGATATTACTTGTTTGTACCGCCGGTAATAATTTTGTATAATAATCGCCGCAGTTCGTTCCTTATCCTGTTCTTCAGCCTTTTTGCGTCCCTTATAGGATCGATAAGCTTTCTGTATAATTTTGGCAGCCTCATACAGCTCTCGTTGCTCACGGTCTGGTATGAATTAATAAGCTAAAATACAAAATCTATAATGGTATACTGAGGGCATACCTGACAAAGTCAAATTAGAAAAATCCCGGACAAACACGTTCGTGGAAGCTTGGAGAAATTCGGTAAAATCCGCCGTAGTGGGCGGTGGTGACGGTGAATCCATAGAAAACGAACAAGGAGATTGCAAACAACTAGAACTTGCGGGTGAAACGCTCGAACTAGGCGTTCCCACATCACAATACCTACAGTAAGCACACAGCATATCGTTAAACTTATAATAAAACAAAGTAGTCGTAATTTTACAATTGTGAATTTTTGACCTTACAATATTGAATAGTAAACTTAGATTTGATAGTAAACAATTAAAGAAAATTCCTTACAAAAACTTAAAAGTACAATAACTGCGTTTAACTGAGGAGTTGAGTTCGTGTATTTATAAGTTTTCCTTATAAATAATTGTAGGATCAAAAATCACAACTTTCCCTAACGAAGTCTTATTGTGAACTCAGTTTAACTCTAGCCCCGCCTCCTGGCAGTCTTATACCTATAGTAACGAAGGTAAACTGTCGAGGAGGCGGGGCTTGATCTAACTGTGTTCACATAAAGTTCATGTAAACAATTTTTGTTGTTGTCGTTTTTTGTTTTACATTACCTATAATTATGGTCGCTGAATTCGAAAGTGAATTCCGCCGGATCACACGATTCTTCTTCCATCAACAAATCGTCCGTTTTCATATCAGTCACTGTCATGTCTCTGGAGCTATCTTCAACAATCATGTCCTCGCTCTCATTCTAAAAAGCAGAACAACTTTAACTCGAAAATTTTAGGAAAAAATTTCAAACATTTGTTAGCCCGTCAATTTTTTTAAATCGTAAATGCTACCTTAATTCGATCTGGCATTGCTGCAATAATTTGCTCCGCTAACGTCAAAACCCGCGTGTCCTGATCGCCCACCAGACCGGGTAAGGCTAAATCTACCGAACTGGCACTTTCTCGTCGATTATTTGGCACTCTGTCTGTTTAGCAAAAGACAACAAGAAAAAATAACCAACGCCCTATTATTTTTGTAGGTCTTTTTCTCGTTTAATGACGTCATCAACCCATATTTTCGTTTTATGTTTCTTGCGAACAATCACAAGTACACTGCATTAAATCGTAAAGCTTATGCTTATTAGCACCATAAGAACATTCTAGTCAAGGCCAAGAACCAACATTTGGGTGCATAAGCATGCGAAAAGTTTCGCGACTGTGCTGCCCCCAATCAACACTAGTAAACGGGTAAAATAAAACTGGGCGTGCAGACTCACCCTCCATCGCATGACTCAACGGTGATTCCGGTTCATGTTCGGACAAGGCCTCAACGTCGATCAGGGGACTGCAAGGATCGGCAAGCATCACCATAGAAGCTTCAGGCTCAGCCGCAGGCGTAACGGCCAGCGGAAAAGGCGGCAAAAGCGGTGAAGCCGACTCACCTGAACCAATCGCATTGGCGTATGCCGACTTTTTGTTTTACTTTTTCGCCTTCCTCTTTACTGGCAACTAACTTCAGAAAACGCAACCAGATCTCCAATACTGACTTCCGAGTAAGCTTTCCAAATTGCAAAGCTTCCATGCTGGAAGTTATTTTTAGGTAAGAAATGTTTCAACAGTGAGTACAATGCTCCATAACGGAAGTATTGGAGTTCTCGTAGCGTTTGTCCGTATTCTGTATCTGAGCTTGAATAAGCAGCACAATAATAATTGAAATGGGAAAAATAGGAAAAATTCAGGCAATTAAAAGCCTAACTTTATCAAAAAAGAAGTGTATAAAGGTAAGACTAAGAAATTTTCGAAAGGAGCCAAAAAGAGCGAAGAAATGAATAAGAAAGTAAAGTCCAAACAGGAAACTCACATGGAGTGGAGGAGGCGTCCATAGAAAGCGCGGGAGAACGTTCTCGGTGGCGATCATCGATAGGCGGCAGAGCTCCCAAAGGTAGGGATAAACTCCTGTCATTCCTTATGTATCATAGAAAACAATTATATTACAGAAGATGCATAGGAAAATCGCCCGCAATTATAGTTAAAACAAATTTTGAGTACGACGGCTTCTGCGTTCCCATGCTATCGTACTTTGAAGGTACTTAGAAAGCTAAGCCTATAGGAGAGTTTTAAATACTAATATGAATACTTGATACTAATATGAATACTTGATACTAATATCAATACTTGATCGTGAAAGTAGAAACAAGGTTTGACCCGACGAAAGTAATATAGTATTTCAAAGTTCACGACTAAAAAATATAACGTAACATTCTATTGTTTACCTGGAAAGTTTATGATTTTTGTCGCTCTTTTTCTGCCATTCGCTAGGTGTCGCCACGTGACTGACGGACGCATTATTATCCATTGAGGAGCGTTTGGCTAGTCTTAACTGTCGCGTGCCATCCGCACTCCAGATTACATCAGTGGAAGTGGGCGGTCCGAGTTGGGGACTGGGTGAAGGCGAAGGCGAATGGTGGCTCGGTCGAGAGGCTAAGCCCCTCCCTTTTTCGTTTTTACACCCCGAAATGGAAGACGATCGGCTCTGCAGCTGCATTTCACTAGGACTACGCGCTCCCAGAATCCTTCTACTATTTTTATTGACACATTGTATTTAGTAAACTTCATTAAAAAATATAGAAATGAAATAAAGTAAAAAACCTTTCAATGTCGGCGGCTAGGAGGACAAAACCAGCATGACGAGCCACCTCAGCTGGACTCCTTCCTTGGGCGTCTACTACCACTAAAGCTGATGGTTCATACTGAGCCAAAAGGGCGGCCATATCGTGATGGCCTTTCGCACACGACCACATCTAGTGGGATTTGAGTGAAAAAAGAGTGACATAGGCCATTACGGAACCAGAAGACGCCAACAAAAACCAAATGGGGCGGTAAAAAAACTTTAGAGGAAACTTACCAATGGGGTGAAGCCTTTGGCATCTCGCCCAAGCACGTTCACTTCCTGTTCCAAAACAAGGGCGCTGTTGTCCAACCGCCACTCAATCAAGGAGGAAGCCACTCTAAAACAATTAATTTATCTTTTTAAGTATGGCAATAGATCACTATGTGTGAAAAGTTTTTTATAGAAGGAATAAGCTGACATCCCTCATAAACAACTTCCAGTTCATTAAGCTCTCAAATTTTTCGCGATAAAAAACGCGTTCTTCCCTTTTTACATACTTAAGATTCATCACTTTAATAAGTAGACGATCAGTGAAGAGACTCCCATAATTCAACTCTCAAAAGAACATAAATTGTGCCCGCTTCCAAGAAAAATTACACTCAACGACAAAAACAAAAATATAAATAGTTCAAAGTGCCGCCATCTTTCCACAACACACAAAGTTTCAATTTCAATCAAGTGTGTTTACCTTGTTAGGCCCAAAGCTGACGCCAAATGCAAGAGACTGGCGTCTCCAGCGGGTAAGGAAAAGGCATAATTTCGCTTCCAGGGCCTATTTTTCCACTGGAGGCACAAGGACGCTAAACTGTCTTCAAATTGTCGCCATTCATCTGTATCAGCGTGGCAAGCGTGACGAAATTTCTCTTCCTTTTAGTATTGTTTTTAAAAAAATAAATAAGTAAAGGATAAAAGAAATGGGAAATCCAGCATGTCCATAGGGAAAACATTTACCAAGTTGGCTAAATTAGTTTTCAGGGGCCCATTTTCCAAATCGAGTCCATCTGTCACTTGCCGTAACCGCTGCAAAAGTTTGCTATGAAGCAGAGCTTGGTCAGCACTACTTCCCGCACGACTTGTGACGGCGACTGATCGATACGTAAAGCACACGCTGTTAGAGACAACCATTCCGTCCCGCGCCACTTGCAGTGTCAATTCTCCTTCTAAATGACCTACAAGGTTACCAAGAAAAAAAAGTAAACCTTTTGACTCTTTCTTTTTCCCCGGACTCAAACGTAGTTTAACAAAAAATGCCACTACTTGGGGTATAACAGCGCAGGACGCCATGTTGGATCAAATTGGCCGGAACAGGAATATTGCCAAACAGAATCGTCCACCCCGCTACTGTTTGCCACGGCCCCGTCACCAAGACTTTCGTTCCACCCTTAAAGATTAAAAAGTACTCAAGGTAAATATCGTTTTTTCTTTTAGAGAAAAAGAAACAAGCTAAGAGAGGTTCTAATGTGTACCTCAGTGGATGACCACTCGGGGGAGTAATCAACAATATTGACCATCACGTGGTGACTAGTATTAACGTATCGCTTCTCGAGTGGCTTTTCCACTACTGTCTCTGGATTCTTTAGACTAATACTTTCTGACTTGACCAGAATATCTGCCGGGTTATGGTCATGGCAGTCAAACTCGGGCAGATCCGCCAGCATATCGAAGGCGTCTAGATTAGCGAAAAGATCATCATGGCCTCCGACACCATTGACGTCGAGGAACTGCAACATATCTTGGTGGAGGTGGCTACTTCTCCCGACGTCCTCATACATGGGTAAATTGGCGGATAAGGTTTGTTGGATATCTTCTTGGGTTAAGTCGAGCGTTTCGTTGAACGTTAAACCGGCTTTAGCGGTCTGGACGGAAGAGGCGGTAGACACAGCCACCGCGAGCGGACTGGCCTTCCGGGGAGGGGGGTTAATGACGTCACCATATCCAGTCGTATCGGTTTGAGTGGGGATAGTTTCGGCAGGTATGGGTTCCCAGCACCTTTGGAGGCCCGAGGAGGCCGTCATGGGTAGAAAAGAGGTTAAGGAGGAGCCGCTGTTAAGAATGAGCAAGCCGCCCCCCGCGTTTTGGAACTGGGATAGGTTGAGCAACAAAGGGGCGTGGCGAGGGTCATGATTATTATTCAGGGTGGCCATTTCTGGTGCGGGTACAGAAGGCGGCCGCTTACGTGGATCGGCATTGTCGGTGACATTTCGTAAAGCTTCATTGTTTTCGGCGGAATGTCGGACGTGAAACGCGCGGGTAGAGGAATGTGTGACGGCCACAGAAGCCGGAAGATGAGCATTACTTTTATTACCTCGAAAGGTGTCACCGGAAGTAGAAGGCGTCGGTAGTGCCAGGCGGCTGTTAGTGACGACTGGCGGTGAACTTTCGTTCCGGTCACTGAAAGTTAAGGTGGCAAGTTTGGCGGGACCACTATTGGGAGTACTAACGGATGGATGGGTGTGGTTTGTTAGTCGCGCCGCGTGCTGTTTCTCCATTAGTTGACAGACGATGGCTTCCACTGTTTCGGCGGTCTAAAAAGTCGCATCAATTTTTAATGAGAATGTTACAAACACATTTTAATTGAAAAAAAAAATACGGAAAAATTATTAGTTTAATTACCGAAATTTCCAGTTCATTGTTCAGATTTGGCTCATCCTCACTGAAGACTGCGTTGTACCCAAAAAGAAAACAAAGAAAATAACACATTATTTCCTTTTCAATTTCATTATTTTCCTAACAGATTACATGGCTTACGTTACTTGCATTAATCAATTACCTATACAAATTCTTTTAGAAATATAAACTCAGTGTTTCATTACTTATTGTGTTACTTATGATGTTAGAAACCGCGCAGTTACCAGATAAATAAGTATACTCATTTAGGGATCACACATTTTTCTGTAGTATTGTAAACAACAATGGTTCTAATAGCGTTTTCAACTGGGAACCCTGGTGCAGCAGTTTCTGCACTGAATCCAACAAAATTGTGTATTGTGTCACAAAATTGAGTGTTGCAACAATGAATTTGTGGCATCCAGGGCAAAAAGTGCTGCACCAGGGTTCCCAGTTGAAAACGCTATAAACATACAGTATACATGGAAAGTGGCGACAAGCTGGCTTGCGGTCGGGCATCTTAATTCTGTTAAGTGGTGGTCTAGTAAACCTAACCAGGCTCCCGCCATCTTTGCTGTACTATCCTATCCTTGCAAAGTGGTACTACGAACCCCGACTTCAGGATTTGCCTTATGCTTTGGCTGTAAGCATGAGACGCGTTCGTTTTGCACCGTTGACTTAAACTCAGACTAGCCAGACTTCCTTGACTTACTCCTTTAAGCGTTCGTTTTAACCTAAACTTTGAAAGTTTACAGAAGTCGACTTGGAAAGTCTGGAGTCAAAACGGACGCTTATAAGCAAAAGTTTACGACTGGCTCCACCCATTGGGCGGTGCTTGTAGATAAATAAACAAAAAACAATATAAGAATTGTTCGATATCGACAAAGGTAATAAATAAACAAGGGGCGGGGTTAAGTTTAAGTCTGGACACAAGAGTGCTCGCTATACTTGCCTGACTTGTGACCAATACTAAAAGTCGACTTCCAAAGTTTAAGTCGACTAGCTAAAGGAACCGCTTATAAGCCCGAAGTCTGGCGAAGTCTACTATCTAGAACGCTTATAAGCGCAAAGTCTTGGGTAGATTTTGGGTCACTGGATGGCGGTTGAGTTTAAACGGTTCAAAAGCCTTAAAATTGCGCTGCAAATAAATCGATGAAACAAACTCAAAAAGACCTTCTCCCACGAGCAAAGCTAAGTTTCCATTCCTTTCAGATATATGCGTCGTTTCCTTCCCGAAAGCTTCTAATTATCAAACTTTCAGCGCTTCGTGTAGTACGCATCAATAAGTTTCGTAATACATTTGCTGACAGAGGCGTTGCTGGAACCCTTAAAATCTTAAAACCAACATCGAGCATTCAGTTTATTCTTGCGTAGATTCAGCCAGATATGCCACGAAATTCCCTTTGACAATTTTCGCTTTAAAAAAATCTATACTCAAACCATTAAAAGCTAACAAACTGAACTTCCCAACTTACTCAAGTTGAACCCTTTCCTTTACATAGCCTAATCAAGAGCAAACGTTTCGGAAATACAGTTCACTTCCAAGATTTGTTCGAAATCATACAGATAGAGTACTCTAAATAAAGAAATCCGCGTCTCGCTCTGCTTCCCTAATTCGGTCCAAGCCAACTTCTCTTTCTGTTCTGTTCCTGGACAAGTTCAAAGGGGAAAGAAACAGTGACCAGCAGTAGAAAGCGAAACGTGTGGGACCATTAGACCGTGCGACTTCCTTGGTTATTTCGGTCACGGCGTTGCAACCAAGTGCAAGATTGATGAGAAACAGCAGTTTCTACCCCAACACACACAAAGAAAGAAAGTGTAAGGAATCACTGGCGGAAGATATAAAGAATAGAAGACGGAAGAAAAGAGACGACATTCCAAATCCAAATCCGGACAGACATTCGCATTTCTGCGTTATTTTCTTCGATTTTCTTTTACGCTGCAGGTCACTCGATACAATTTCCTCCTTCCATTCAACTCCCCATTCTGTTTCTATTACCCTACAGCAAATTCTCTTTCCTCCGTCCCACGTCGAACTTGACAAAAATTTCAAAAGGACCCAGTGACTACTTCCCTTCTTTCTTCTGGGAACGGTTCGCAATTGAGTCTCTCCACGATAAGAGATTCTTTCCAGCATTCCTGAAATCGTTTTGTGCGACGGCCAAGCGCGAAACTCCACAAAAAACGAGACATTAAATCCAGCAACTAAGCTTTTCCCTCAGCTCTTTCAACGCATCTAGCTATCTCAACAGAAACAAAAGTTAAATTTTATTTATTTTTTAAAATCTTGTCTTTAGCTACAAAGTTTAAATATTTCGTCTCCCGAATCTCCTAGCCACGACACAAAAAACTGCTACAAATTCCCAGACAGCTTTTACAAAGTATTTCTTCGAAGTTCAGACCTTTCCGTGTGTTCCATTATGAATAAGCCCTGCCCCCTCACCCTTTTTCGTCAATACATGACCGCTGTTCGGTTCTGTAGACAGCTAGACACCTACTTCTGAAAGTTGGTAACTTTTTTGGTACACGTGCTTTCAGGGCAGTCGTGCTGAAGGTTTGCAAACCGAACTTTTTGAAGAGTTCAAAAAATGTAATAAAAAATAACGGTTTCTTTTAGGTGAGTAAAACTTACACATTGGTTTAAGCTGGGAAATGAGCTCGTCTTTGGTCCATTCCTTACGCTCGCCCCATAAAGAGACGCTGGCGACGACCACCAACTTGGAATCGTCCGGATACGGAACATTTAAGTAGTGGACCAGCACGATATCCGGGTTCTAGTACAAAAAAGCGTGAATTATTGGTTAATAGTTATTTTATTTATTTTTTTGCTTACAGAATTATCGTAAACTAAATAGATTGCAATTTTGGAATAAATCTAGTGTGGTTTTGACAACTTGGGAGCTCACCCTTGTATACATTTACTTGCACGTCACGTGTACGCTTAGAATGGCAATTTTTACCTGGAGAAGCCAGTAACATCTGCGATGGAAGGTCGGTAAAATGGCTGAATGCACATAACAGCCATAAATGCACTAAAAACGAAAAGGAAAAGTAAACATGAAATATAGTTTACTTCTACGTAACTTCATTTACACTGATGTTGGTAAATTCTTCTACAATATCGTAATTCAATTAAATTCTTACAGAATCAATGATTCAGTAACGGGAATTACTTGTTTTATCACTTTTAATCTGTCCTTTAACATTTCATTCCGTAAAGTGGCTGATTCTAGTAACCAGTGATCACAATAAGCGGCATCTCCTGGTTTTGGAACGAATTGTAGAATTTGTAGAATTTCAAACGAGGATGGGAGACAAAAAGTGGACATGATGATGCTATTAACCCTAACCTAGACAGTAAACTGTTTCGTCCGTGTTAAGCGAAAAAATTCCGAGTTAAATGACACCGCACTCGGTTGGTTCGGGGGAAGAGACGTGCCCCGACAAGAGATATAACTGTCACGGGGCGGAGCAAGTTCATGAAGCCTCCAGCCACCCCCCAAAACGGAACACACTGTTCTTTAGCTGATGTAGAACTGGTCTTTCTATTCTTTTATGCCTTCCTTTTGGAGGGCACGAATAAAAAAGTAGCGTATAGCAAATAGAAGTCAGGATTTTTAAAAAAAAACTAGTTAATGACGTCACGCTTCCATCCAATTAACTTTTAGTCTCATTTTCTCCTGGCCGAATCATCGTGGTGAGCGAATGTTAAGAAAATAAAAAAAAATACACGCCATAATCAAGCACAGCATACCCTTGGCAATGAGCAATCGGTTTACGTGTGGGAAAATGCCTAGGACTTGGCACGCTGATTACGTCACCCCTCATCACCCTCTAGCTTCTCCATATCTCACATCCCCCCCCAAAAAAAAAATCAATTAAGAAACACTAATGTTAGCCGACTTAGGCTGTGTTTCCACTGCCGCCCCGACTCCGGAGTTGAGTTCACGAACTCACCTCCGGAGTCGGGGCTCCCTCAACT
>RJJA01000732.1:0-14947 GCA_003724045.1 Lepidurus arcticus | reverse complement strand
TGCCTTTTGGGAGGTTTGCTTGCTGCGCGCTTGTGCTCTTTTGCATTCATCAACATTTTCTGAACTAGGATTACGTCTCCCCTTGGTTATGAAAAGCCCCAAATAGCGTGGCATGTTACACCCACGCCGCCGCGAGGTGGCGTGTGGCGCTTTGCATTCGGTGTATATGAAGGCTGGCGTCTGCGCATAGAAAGTAAAAGCACCATAACTTTAGAACCATATACTCTATTTGCATAAAATTTTTCTTGAAAAGAAGCCAAGTTAATTTCTAGAGCATGATAGTTTCCCGATTCTCAATTCAACATAAACATTAATATGCATTTGTCATATTAGTGAATTTGTCTATGTTTAAAATTAATTAAATACTCACATGGCTTTGTGACGTCACGAGTAACGTACAATATACGTTTGCTTCCATAGCTTCTTTGCTAAAAGTATTGGAATGCGTTTAGGGGGTTGTGAGAGGTAGTGGGCAATAAAGTGTTATTATTTGCGAAAAAAATCTTTAATAATATCAAATTTAGCAAGTTTTGAATCCGAATACAAAAACAACAAATATCAACGTTTGGCATGGAATTTTTTGGCACCAGAAGATCACCCGTAACTCTTGCAAAGTTAGGTACATGGAATGCCATTTTGAAATTTCTCCAGATTATATTAATAATAATGAATAATGATGATTAAAAAAAGCAAAAATAGTTTTGATTTCCTTCTTCCAACAACGCCTTTTAACTATAAATGAAATAGAAAGAAACAAAAATAACAGAAAACTGCAAAACTTCGTTAATAGAATGGATAGCAGGAGGAATACTGGCGGGCGATAGTTACTTTCGCCCACGTTTTACAGGCTGGAGACGATCTTTGAAGGCGAATTGGAGATTCAGTTTGGAGCCGAGGCAATCGTAGTGTTGTAAAGTTTGCATGGCCTTTGTTGCACTTTCTGCACAAGTATATTCTACGAAACCGAAGCCTCGACCAGGAATAGTGAAGAATTCTGCAATTTTCCCAGTTCTAAAACAGAAATGACGTCTTAAAAGATATCTAAAATGATCGAAAACAAGGAGATGTTTACTTGGCGAACACCGCACGGAGTTGTTTATCGCTAGTCTTGCTCGTATCAATGTTGCCGATAAAAATCCTCGTAAACTTATCAGGGTTAGAAGGACTGCAATGAAATAACTCAATTTTAGTAATGATATCAACTACAAACCGATCAAATTACAGGAATACTCAACAACACTGCTCAAAACCGTTACACAATTCAAATACCAAAAAATCGATTCAAAATGCATGCTTAAATCGATAATCGTAATCCTCATAATAATAGGAATTAGAATGAATAAACGATTATATTTTCTTACCCTAGATTTCAATAGATTCATTATAACCAGATAAGCTTTTTTAAACGTATTGAACAACATGAACTAAGTCGTCGATTAGTAATCGACTCAATATATCACTAAATGCCGATACTAAATATTAACTGTTTGTAACGCTAATGTTCACAATCACAGTGCTAAGGTAAACGTTCGATTTGAAGTAGCTTAGTAATCCATTAGAACTCACGGTATAATGCTATGGCGTTCATATCGTTCATATTAAAATCAGAAAAGGCATTACTTATCGATTACGAGCTTAAAATATGCTAAAAACCGGCGTTTTGTCTAGTTTTACTTGGTTTTGGCGGAGTATTTCGATTCTTTCTTGGCGTTTTCGGATTTGGTTTTCGACTCTTCGGTTTTCTTGGGTCTGACGCCATTGCAAGGCGCCATGGCTGCTAAAGCTCCCATTTCCTTTGGTTTCGGGGATGTTTCAGGCTTAATTTCGTATTCGCAACACGGATTAAAGCTGAGGCACAACTTGGATCCCTTGAGTTTGTACGCTTGTAAAGTTTGCATAGCCTTGGCAGCATGAGTGGCTTGGAAATATATAATAAAGGCAAAGTTTTTCTTCTCGACTAAACGAATGCTTCGTATCTTCCCACACCTAATAAGAAAACAAACAGAAATTCCTTCACAAGCTTAAAAACATTTGTGTCGTATTAAAGCGTATTTTCTTATTTAATTTTAAATACTTTCAACGCTTTCTGACGTACTTGGAGAACAAGGTACCCAAATCCGATTTGCTCACGCTATCACAGAGATTGCCCACAAAGAGGCTTACGTACTTTCCAGGATTAATTGGACTATAAAAAAATATATATATTTTTTTTAAACACTTGTAGCCTCATCTTACTCTTTCAAATTTCCCGAGCTTATCACTCCGCCGTTGTCCATGGCGTACTTAATTTTCAGCAAATAGGAACAAAGTTCGATGCCGCTTAAATTCTTCATCGCTGCAGCCGCTTCGTCGATATTTGAATAATCCACAAACCCACAGAAAGCTTCAACCAAGATTCGACAGTCAACTATGTTCCCATACCTTGGTTATTCAAAAATAATTAAAAAACAACAAAAATAATACAAAATTATCAAAACTACTGCAAAGATAATCGATTTTTGTTTCTTAACGATTGAAGGGAACTGTTTACTTGGAGAATAAGTTGGTCACTTCGCTTGTTGAGCAATTGGGGGGCAAGTTGCCCACCCAGATAGTTTTGGATCGCACCATATCAAAATACCTGCATTAAAACATCGTCTTAAACTTAAAAATCTCACGTTCGGCCTAAAAAGCTTTAGGTTTAACTAATTTAATACGTTGAACAATAATACCATATAATGTAAATGAACGTTTCTAAGGGAAATAAGAAACTTACGACTGTTTACGTTCCGGAGCGACTCCGTTAACAGAAAATGAGATTCCTTTGTACCGGAATCCGTTGAGTTTGCGCACAATGACTTCGGCAGCCTCCAAATCTGCGTAGTTAATAAACGCGTATTTGCTGTTGTAATTTACGCGGTAGTTAACAATCCGACCATATCTAAAAAAATTTAAAAATTTAAAATCGAAAATTCTTCTCATTTCCAATAAAAGAAATACTTTCCGAATATCTGCAGTAATTCTTCTTCGCTAATGTGTTCGTACACGTTTCCCACCCAAACTGCACTATTCGCTTTCAAATCACTGCAAAAAACGGAGAATTTTTTGGTTAAATCTACAAATTTTTACAAATTTCAAAAAATTAACTAGTTTATTAAAAACATAGTTACATATAAGGGACGTACCATGGTGTGGTTGGTCTCGGATCTGGACTGGGAGCCTCGGCAGCGCTGTTTTCTTGTACTAAATCCTCAGCAATACTCTCTTGACCAACTTCTTCTTCTTCCTCCTCTTCCAGTTGATCATCTTCGCTTGTTTTGTTAAGATACGCATCAAGAGCTTTCTAAAAACAACCAAAATATCGTTAATCTCTAAAGGAATCAAAAGGGAAAGGGAGATTTTACTTGGTAGTTGCCAAATTTGGCCCAGGCGCGTTCAGCTTCGTTTCTTTCGATCCTCAAGACGGCAAATTTGTACAGAAAGATGCGTTTTAGGGCTTCGAGCACCTCGGGTGTATTGCCCCAGACGGTTTGGACTCTTTTCCAATCTTCTTCTGCCTTCTCATGCTCGCCCAGAGCTAGCAAACACTTGCCCCTCCAGGCAAAGGCTCGGATTTCGTGGAGATTAAAGAATACAGCTCGATCAGCGTCATGGAAGGCATTTAAGTAGTCTCCTAATTCATACAGGCATTCGGAGCGGAGCAGAAAAGCTCGACTTTCGCGTGGCTCGCTTACAACAGCTTTATCCAGGATGGCTCGAGCTTCGGCCCATAATGCGAAGCTCATTGTGTTTTGGCATATGTCGCATAGCTTGTTGTATCGTTCCAAACGCTGGTAAAACGCCATAAAATGCAGAGAAAATACAAATTGAAACAGTTCAAAGTTAAGAAATCATTCCCATTCACTCTGACGGTTAACTCTCAAGCCTTCATTTACATATTAAAAGTGTCTACCTCGTCGAAAACTGGAGGATGAGTAGGAACTTCAGGATCTACAGCTGACTTGGACAATGAGAAGGGTTTCATGACCGCTTTGGCATACATCTAAGGTCAAGGTCGCATTAAAGACGAACTCGAAGCGTTTTTCGAACGTTTTCTAAGCAAACGAGCTTACTTTCTTTTGTTGCTTATTTAGATGACTGGGACACCCCAAGATTGAATAGGAAGGCCAACAAAGGAAATCATCACCGTTTTAATAACACGTGGGCATGTTTATCTTTTAAGCTAAAACGCCAAACGGAAAATCGGGAAGGTAGGCGGACGTGTGTGTTTAGTTTATTCATGGGTAAGAGGCGGCCAATGAGGTTACGCAAAGGACGGTCACGTGGTGTGCTACCTTTTGAGCACCACGTTTAATACGTAAAGAAGACAACATTAAATTATGGGATTCGGTTTTGGGCTAATGGTTACGTTTGGAAGGATTTAACTGGATGAAAAATACAGGATTGTATTGTACTCTTGCCTTGACGTCATAACAAGGAAAATGATTGAAAATACAGAAATTCTAATGGGTTTTAGAGGTTTTAATGACTTTTTCACTAGGTAGTATACCATACAGTTCCTACGCTTAGGGAGTATCCTAATTATTTTTAGTAGCTTCTAACCATGTGTTTTGCAAAACATGGACCTTATTTATCACAAATTACTGCCCGGATTTTGAAACGATTTAATTGCCTCAGTACATTACGCCAGAATGTTTTGTACCGCTGGTGTTACGCCACAACAAGGAAAAAGACAGAAAATGCTCTATTAAATGTAATACACTTAAGAGATTTCGTTACCGGTTTTCATCAAAGACAGTTTACGAAAGTTTGAGGCGTAGATATAAAGAACCCAGCTACTTAAATAGGTTGTTAAACATCTGTTTTGCCGGGTACCGAAAATTACCGTAAGTCTTCACATTCAAGTCTTAGCAATGAATGAATTCTTTGGCTAGCGTCAGAAGAGTGCAACGATTTCACAACCACGTTGTGCTTTCCGGAATCCATGTAAACCCGAAATTATACCTCCGCTTTCTTTCAGAAACCTCTGGTCTTGAGTCCACATTTTCTAAGCGAACGGAAATGAATTAAGGAGTTCTTTGTATAAAGATAGTTTGAGTAAATAGTCGAGATGGTAAAAATAAGCCCACACGCCGCAAAATGTAATAAATTCTAGGATAAACGAAGCTTCACAACAAGGTTATATATATAAACCATCGTAGGAAAGGTTAAGAAACAGTTCATTCTAATCTTGTTTGCTGATTAAGGCCATAGTTCCAAGTACAAAACAGGCAGTCAAAAGTCTTTCTTGTTTATACTGAGCTAACACGCATGAATCCAAAATGGACGCCAATCAACTCAATCTCAGGCATCCACGCCTTGATGCTCGGGCACGTGGGCAAGCCAGCATTTCCCGCCAAAAACACATTCGCCTTTCCGCCAGAACTCGCATTCGCCAGTCGGGACAGAAATAACCCTGAAACATGTAAAACCCAAACTGTTTTAACACTTTAAAGAGTCGAGATAGTAAGAACTCGTGAAGTTCGGAGCAAGGAAACGCTTACTCTTGGACGGGAGGCTCAGGAACAGCAAAAAGAGGAATATTGGGCCTTTTCTTACCAATCACAGTATGTTCAGTATTCTTTGGAAACTTGAGAACGAGACATACATTTTTATACCGAAAGTTCTGTAACGTTTCCAGTGCTTTGGTGGCTTCATAACTGGCCGCGTAGTTCACAAATGCACATCTCTTTTCGCGCAAAATCTGGCAGCTCGTCACGTGACCACACCTACAACAATACATTAAGCAGTTTCTTGAACATTTGATAAGATAACGTAAACAATAGTAATGATATTTACGATGAAAAGATGTTATGTAACTCCTTTTCGGTCATCTTAGGCATGACGTTGGCCACGTAGAGGGACTTGACCCCAAGAGGATTTCTTGGACTGGGGAAAAAAAAGTTTAAATGGATTTTCAAGTCAAACAACGTTAAATTCCTACTCGTTTTTTTTTGGAGTGGCTGGTTTAGTAACTGAAGGGGTCTTGAAAGGCTTTTGCGAAGAATTTGCAAGACGAACGACGAGTTTCTCGCCAAAGAACTCGTAATTATTGAATTTGGCAATCGCTTGACAGGCTTCCGAAGACGTCGTGAAGTTTACGAACGCATAATTGGTATGCAATGGCTTGTGCAGATTATGAATGGTACCACAGGTGAGGAAGAGCACATTCAGATCGTTCCAAGTCGCGCTAGGAGAAACAGAACCTACCCAAACCGAACGCGAGCTGTCAGAAACGCTAAAAACAAAACAAAACAAATTACATAAATAAATACAACTTTAGTGTCTAATGTCAATAAACTAACGCAAAATAGATGCAGGGAATTAAGATGGGTTGGTACACAAATTTCTAGCCTTTTAAACGCAACGGTTTCCTTAAAAAGTGCGATTAACCCTACGACTGTAAGCCTACTCTTAAGCGGGGAGAGTCTTCTGCGCCTCTCGCGGCTCATATTTGCCGGCACCAGGAACTGAACCAGGTTCAACTAGAAAATGCTTGGAAACTATTCGCCCGATATTTACAGAAATTTTACCCAAGTATCTACTGAATTAGTACTTTAATTTACGTGCAAAATATCCCATTGTTTACATTTTGGCCAGCTTGTTTAACGTACCTACGGTCTTGATATTCTAGCCCTGAAGTAGACGGTAATGCTACAGCTTTGGTAGTATTGACATCCGCGCTTTCTTCTTGATCTTCACTCCAATCATCCCATTCGTCCACTTTGGTAGTTTTGGCACCATCAACTGGCGTGTATCCAACCGCGTTTTCTTCTTGATCTTCACTCCAATCTTCCCATTCCTCAACTTTGGTACTTTTGGCCAACTTCAACTGTTCCAAACCGCCCAATAATTCGTCTAAGGCGTCCTAAAAGACCGGTCTTTTAATTTCCTGCTTTAATTCTAACTTTTCTCTAAAGAACTACTTGAAAATTCCGTTTCTTTTCCATGGCGCTGACAGCTTTATCCTCATCAAAGCCCATGTCGGTTAACTTCAAGACTCCGGTCCGTTTAATCCCTCCTTGGACATCCTCCGTGTACCCTTCAATCTCCTTCGCTTTCATAATCGCTTCGTGGGCCTTATCGTATTGCTTGAGAGACAAATAAGCTTTACAAGCCAGCTTATAACCTTGTGAGGAACGCGGATTCCTTTCAACGTTAACCAACGCGTCTCGCAACACTTCTTCGAATTTCCCTAATTTAAGTAAGCATTCCGCGCGCTCCAAGTAGATCTTCCCATCTTCGGGGCAAATGGCGATGGCTTGGCTCAAAATCGAAATCGCTTCCGTTAAAAAACCTTCGCTAATTAACGAAGTCGCCAACCTCCGGAGATTCGAGCACTTATCCATTGGCTTAGCCTAGAATGACGTCATCCAATGTTAACAACCAATGTAAACAATCCATGTAAACAAACAACGTAAACATCCAATGTACAATACACAAACAATGTAAACACACAAGTAAATAGACAATGTTATCATAACATGTAAACAGCAACTAGCGAAATTTCGATCAGTAAAAGTACCAACTAAAATCAAAACAAAACTACGGTAAAATGACTAAAAACCCGACCATAAATTCATACGAAAATTTCAACTATAATTCATACGTATCAACAACAACAACCAAATGCTGGAACAATGGCGCTAACAATGAAAAAGCAATACAATAACAATGAAAATCCAAGTATGAAAGTTTTCGTAAGGTAAACAAGGTAATAATGGTAATAATACGGTAATAGCAACAATATAGTACTGCAACAATGAACAGAAAACGTACCTGCTTGCCTGAATTAGCTGATTCGGGCTTAATGTTCGCTTTCTGCATGGATTTGGCTGCGAAAGCTGAGTTCGGATCAATTTCTTCGTTTAAGGAAGTTTCGGTTTCATTGTTGGTAGCAGACTCCTCTTCTTCTTCCTCTGCGGCGCTCATTTCGGCGGTGGGTACTGGATTCCCCTGGGATGCAGCCTCAAGGTGCTTCTTAGCGTCCTGTTTGGCCTTCTTCTTCTTCTTTTTCTTCTTCTGGTTCTTTTCTCGCTTGCGCTGTAACATCTCTTCGCATTGCAGAAGTTCAGCCGCCTCCTTGTTGGCTCTCTCTTGTTCTCTCGCTCGGGTTTGCAATTCTTGTTGGCGCTGGTCTTCCAATCTTTGGCTGGCAAGTTTATCTTCGCGCAATTGACGCTCCATATACTCTGGCGTCATGTTGTGCATGAATTGTAGGAACAGTTCGTGGGAAAAACGAATTCTAGCCTTTTGGTCTTCGTCTTCTGAGTCTGAAGAACTGATGTAATCCATTTCTATCATTCTGCGAGTCCAAAAGAATGACATCCTCGTTCTTATATCGTAATAAATGTAATGTACCTAGCCAGACATAAATTAGTGTTGTTATCACAAACTTGTGTCACTTCAAAGAGCAACAATGAACAATAGAATAGTCAATACAGAGCTAAGCTATGTTTATATTTACTTAGTGAAGAGAAAATAGGTCGCTTTGTTCTATTCTGGCGCTTTAATTCATTGTTCTCTTCACATACACCACTCTACACACACATATACACAGAGAAAAGAGAAGAGAGGAGTCTTGTGTTGTTATTTGAGTACGCAGAACGTGATCCTGAGCTTTGTAAACTGCAACGTGTTTGAGCTTTCAACATTCAACGCAGAACTGTAGCCTACAGCGCCAACGCCGAGTCGAGTGGAGCGGAAAGGGACAACGCAGCCAAAACGAATACAGAATACGGTTTCCCGCGATGTTTGCACATGACGAAAAGATGGGAGAAGGGAGTATAGAACAACTTTTGTATCCTTTTTGTCCTTTGTAGTTTGAACGGCGAGTTGAGATGGTAAAATGCGAGCGTTCCAGGATGAAATAGCAAAAAAAGAAACGAAAATAGTACTGAATTCATTCGTGTATTGTCGCGAGCCTTGATAACTTAACTTGTCTTTTGTTAGATTGAGGTAAACAAGATATTCTTTTATGAGAAAACCTGAGGCGTCTCTTCGTTGATCCCTACTGTTTCCTTTGCATTCGAATTTTGCAGCAATTAAAGCTCCCGGATACCTTAGCTTGATGGGAAAGAGTCATAGATGGCGCTGATGTTTGTTATTGTCTTGCGAAAGCTTTGCGTGAGAAAGTAAGAAAAGAAATCGATAGGTAATTGCCGGCAGAGTTTCTACGCTTGTTTTGGTTCAAAAGTACAGTTTGTCACCACAGTTTGCTGTAGGCTAGGTGTAGCAGCACAACGTCCCGAATCAAGTTGTCAAAAACTTTCGGAACAAGATTTCTCGAAAACGGCTTGTAAGATTTGAAAGCAAACTAAAACCAAAGTTTTCTTTTACTAGCAGCTAGTGCACAACCAAAGGCAGATTTTTAGGTAAAGTATTTCTCCTAGTTGCAAACTTCATTTGCATAATGATAATGTATTATTCATTGGAACAAATTATGCATCGATTGTGCACTTCCTGTTAAGCAAGCTCAATATTACTGTCAAAGAATTTTTTCCATTAAATGCTCTGTTTCCTCAAAAAGTTGGTCCGAAATTCCCCACGCTAACTACCTATACCGAGCTATGGTATACGGGAGCCTTAACGTGCTCCTAATTAAGAGCACATTTCGCAAAAACCAATCATGCTATAGCGTATTGCAATAGGAATAAACCAAAAGTTCCAACCTTTGGGGTTACTGTCGCATATGAGTATGTCGTTCTTCAAATGACAGTCGAATTGTGGGGTACAATTTCCAAGGGTTACTTCAACAGTCACGTCACGTCAGTCTTTGGTTTTCGCAAAAGAGCACTAATTCATTAAAGGAATTTCTGATTATGGAAACCCATGAGAAGTTCGCTATAAAACGTTGGGGTACCTCGGCGAGTGTACAGCACTTCATTTCGCATAGCAATGAGGACCGTAGTTTTACTACACGTGCTGGTTGTTGTCAGCCAGGCAGGAAATCCAGGTTAGTTAAGGCTCCCGTATACCTTAGCTCGGTATAGGCGGTTAGCATGGGGAATTTCGGAACACTTTTTTGAGAAAACCAGTGCATTGTTATGAAAAAATTCTTTTACAAGGCTCTTGAGTTTGTCCACAGGTAGTGCACAACCAAAGCACAATTTTTTCTAATGAGTAGTTAATTAGCAATATGCAAATGAAGTTTGCAACTATGAGAAATACGTTACCTAAAAATCGGTTCTCTGGTTGTGCACTAGCTGCTAACAAAAGAAAATTTTTGCATTAGATAGTTTTAAAATCTGACAAGCCGTTTTCGAAAAAACGTGTTCCGAAAGTTTGACGACTTGATTTGGTACATTGTGCCGCTACAGCAAACTGTGGTAACAAATCGTACTTTTCAGAAGCAAAACAAACGTAGAAACTTTGCCCGCAATTAGCTATCTATTTATTTTCTTACTTTCTTACGCAAGTCTTTCGCAAAACAACAAAAACTACCAGTGCCATCAGTGAATTATTCCTATCAATAAGCTAAGGTATACGGGAGCCTTAAGTAAGAAAGATCCACTTATTCTCAAGAACATAACTTTCCTTAATTTACCCAAGTAGCAGTTGTTCTTTACGATGCCGGCTGTACTAAGTGGCCTCTCAATCAGCGGATGCTGGCAGAAATACTTCTTCGAGATTTAGTATTGGAGTACAATTTGCCGGCGTTAATTTCGGATGTCATCAGACCTCGTCAAAGTGAGTAATTATAAGGATAAAGCTAGATCTAAAGAAGGTTTTATTGCAGATACAAATTTGACGGCGGCTCAAAAACTCATTCTCTTAACAAACAGGCCAATTTCAAGAGATAAGTTGAACAGGTTGAACAGTTTGCCAATAAAAACTGAGACGGGGTCGCTCATTTGGTGGTTGAATATTGAACCACCTTGTTCGACAAGCTTTAGACTACTTAAACCCCGTCAATCCGTGGTAGAAGATTTACGGAATCTGATTGAAGATTCGCGTGGTATCAAGAGGAGTATGTTACAAATAAGCTCGGGAACCTGTACTCGAAGTCAATGGGAAAAGCAAACAATAGTAGCCGGGACCACTGAGGTAAAGTACGAGGTTTTTGTAACCCAAAAGCGTGTGTACAGTTTCTTTTAAAAAAAAAAACGACCCCAACGAAGCGTACCGTCCTAATGACCCGCAACTGTGCGTCTGGGAACAGCACTACGGACAGAACGAACGGCTATTCGCACTTCGCAGCACTGTTTCCAGATGTGCAGTTGCGGGCCATTAGGACAGTACGGTTTGTTGGGGTCGTTTTTTTTTAAAGGTACAGTACATTACCTGGCTATTTTTTTTTATAGATACGCCCATTTGTAATACGATCGGAATTAGGCGGAATTGTGAAATGGAAGGGCACCAATATCGAACTTTTTGAAACAATAGCTAAGAGCATTGGTTTCAAGTAAACTCTGTAATGAAGTATACATTATGTATGTACTAACGATGTTGGCGTGTAGGTACTACTTTGTTGAACCCGAGGATCGTTCTTTTGGCTTTCCGGGCAATGACACCATCGGATTAATAGGGATGGCATTAAGAGATGTAAGGTTACAAATGTTCCATACTAATCTAGAGTTATTATTTATGTATAATTTCTATCGCTACGAACTGACTTAAAACTGTACAAGTCCACCATTGGAAGCAAACTGACCAGGATATTTCTAACCGATTAGGAAATCGATATTGCCGTATTTTCCAACGTTAATGATGCTCTACTCTTTTTCGACGTCGTCTGGCCAACTATTTATGGTCGTTGGGCTGTCTTGATCCCAGCGCCGATGGTCGTCCATGACTTACTCTCCAATGCGAAACCGTTTGGTTTTGATGTAAGATTTTTTGTTTAGTAAAGTATTTAGCTTTCTTTTCTACGTTTTTTAGCTTTTTTGCAGTATTTATTTCAGTATTTTTTCAGTATTTATTGCAGTATTGAAAACTACTAGGTATGGATGTGCATACTTGCAAGCATTGTATCAGTTTCACTTTCCATGTGGGTTGTCACGAGAATGTCGGGCAATCAACCTGATTTAGGGTTGGATGTGCTTTATAATGTGTCCCTGGTTACAGGACAAGGTATTCCATAATTTTTTCCTTTTATTTCTAAATTTAAAATATAATAATTTTAATTTCTTTTTGCAGGAGGATTTAACCCTAAACACCTACCAGGTCGTTTTCTAGCTACAGCTTGGAACCTGGGAGCCTTTATTATAGTATTTTCGTACACTTCAATTCTTATTTCGTTCGTTACTGCACGCCAACCCCAGCTACTTATTAAGACTTTGGCAGACTTTGTAACGAAGAGTACGCTGAAACCCGTGGCAATGGAAGGCTATATGTTTTCCATCAACTTTCTTGTAATTTTATTCCATAAATTGTATACGATAATGGAATACTAAGACAGTTATTGTCATCCTAGGAAGCAACTTCAGGTTTCGAGAAAGATATTGGCAACCTGTTTCGCAAAAACCGCGAATCTCTTGTGAAAACTAATCGGGAGGCGGTGAAAATGGTTATTGGAGGACGATATGGTTTCATAACTGTGTGTTTTCTACAATTTTAGCTTTCGTACTTTTCATCTCAGAAAAAAATAGGGGTTTCGGATGGGCGAGGAAGCGATTTATATAGATTTTCAGTCAACGAAGCAATGCAGGATGACCATTATTGAAGTACAAGGAACGGGTTTCCTCACCACGGCTGGGTGGAACACATCGAAATCTGTTCCAGCGCTTACGCAGATCTTGAAGCATAGGTAAGTTATTGAAACTTAAAGCCTGTTTTCAATATTCATTATATTTTTTTTAGCGTAATATCAGCTATTGAAGGTGGTTTAACCAATTATTTTGAAAGGAAATACGTTCCCAGAATTAATTGCTTTTCATCGCGCAATTTGGGAGAAGCACCATCGGAGAGTCCTCTTGTTCTTATACAGCTCCAAACGGCTTTTTTGATCTTAGGACTCGGTATTGTGATCTCAGTTTTAGCTTTCGTAAGGGAGAGAGCTTGGCCACCAATTCTCACTAAAATAGAAACTTAAATTTACTCAAGTTACATAGTTAAAAGTAGGGTTTGGTAGAGGCAATACGCAATGTTTCACTCCTCAGGCGGGGCTTCGTAGCGTTACTTCGGCCTGCCAGCACACAGCAATACGACACGCAATAATGAATTTTGTAAACACGAACCGAACGAATGGTGTTCCTTAACCGGCACTCGTCGCGTTACTTCGGGTTGCTTTTACGAACGAACGAAACGATTTTCCTACACAGGAAGACATTACCTTCTGTTGTGCTGATTGTGTGTAGTTTTTTACGAGGCATGGAAACTTACGATTAGGGCATGGTTCGAAGCTGGAATCCACTGCAAAGTGATTGGCGCAATACCATCAAAGGCTATACGGAACAGTTCAAGGTAATGTTCCCACCGACAGTAACAAGTCCATCATTTGCACACCGAATAATTGGTTGGGGAAGACCACCAGGATTTCAACTACAAAAGAATGTCAATTTTATTTCTTAACAAATCGCAATAATATAGCCAGTGGCGTTATCGTAAGCATTTCGAGTTATTTAGTTAGTTAGCCGCCAGATCAAACTGTAATTATGCGGAACGTGAAGCCCAATAGAGAAGTAAAATAATAAAATTACCCACAATCGACATCGTCCGAGATCCACTTCTTTCCAACAAGCTCAACCTTGTACAGTATGTTTAAAAAAAAACTTTCTTTTAAGGTACTGTATGTACACTACATGACGTAAGGCAGGATAGATGGCGGAGTCATCTATCCTGCCTAGTAACAATTTGCAAAAGTAACAATTTGCGCCAAAACAACCCGCCGAACCAGCGTGGAGAACAGCAAGAACCCGAGGCAATTACGAGGACATCCAAGAAACTAATACAAATAAAACAACAAAACCGAAAAATAAGTCCATGAAAAACGATTTAAAGGACACAAAATAAGAAATGCTGAAGATCCATAACTACTTCATGGGCATTTCGGAATAATGAAACTAATGAATAATGAGACATCTGGATTGGTCGGTTTGCACGGTAAAACAAGTGGCGTTGAATTATAGCCCCTGATGAAGAAAGTTTCGTTCCGAATCGAGGCATCAGTCTCGTACATCAACAAATTAGTACATTGCTGTGTCAAAGATGAAACCCTTTTTTAAGTATCTATGCGAGGTTTTCAATACACGCCCTTACAATTAACATAGACGTAGCGATCTTCGCTGCGTTGTTGAAATCATCGTTATCCTTAGTGCCTTTGTGTAGGCAGTAATGGTACCCTGTATCCTTGTAATTCGCCTCGACAACTTCCAAGTCAGCGATATAAGGGTATTCGCTGTTTTTGACTTTCATTTCGGTAACATTAAAACGCTCAAAGATAGTTAAATCAGTAAGATCCGTACGGTTGGGTATCGAAAGAAGAGATACAAGAGTTAGATATAAGTTGATTTTGTTGGTGACGGTTATTGTGATGTAAAACAAGTAGAGAAAGCGAATCAGAAACCAGAATCGAAATCGTGGTCGATCTCATGTCCAACGATTAGTGAGATGCTTAAAAAAAAGCGTAAACAAGCTAAAACGACATAAACAAGAAGTGCAAATGCATTGGCGTATATGATTAAGATGTATTTGATTAAAAGATAGGTGATATAATGCTTCGGTTTCGGCTGGATATTTTATCGGACCGTAGCCAAGGCTCTACAGTGTATATACGTTCTGGACCCCACGTATGCGTTTATTTTTTCACGTTTATTTTTAATTTCGAACTAGGTTTGTCTTCCATTAAAATGTACTAGTGACTCCCATGATGAAAAGTAATAGTTTCAAAGGGAAAATAAACTCATTTTGACTCTCTCGTCGGATCCCTCCAGGAAGGTCGATAGGACAACCTCTTTCACGCCAATGTAGTTCTTGAGGACGGAAAGAT
>RJJA01000731.1:0-14949 GCA_003724045.1 Lepidurus arcticus | reverse complement strand
TGAAACTTCGCACTGGAAACACGCATAAACTCCACAAATGAAGCTAAATTAATGCTTGTAAATGAACAGGACTGTTGTTTGTAGCTACAAACAGCAAGTTACGCAAATTCAGCTAAATACACAAATATTATATAAGTTATGCAAAACAAATAGGTTCTGTCTGAAGATGTAGCTTCTCCGGCTTTGCGAGCGCGACTGAACCCACACCGCCCACACGTTTTATTATTGAAATTAGCACCATCTACGGAACATGTCTGGAAACACTTTACAGCTCTTCACTCCGCATAGCTTTATTTATTTTATTTTAATTTTTATTTCTCTCCTCTAGTTTTTTTTCATTTATTTACTTTAGTTTCCTTGTGTTATTAGCTGGGCAAGTCTCCTAATTGGGACCTTCTATTTTTCTTTCCGTCGTGTGTTATTTATTTGTTCGTTTCATCTATTTTTTCCCTCAATTATTGTTTTTTCATTTTAGCTGGTGTACTTCTCTAGTTTTTTTTATTTACTTAGTTTCCCTATATTACTACAGGTTGTGATGCGTGTCTAATGCGTGTACTTTTTCATTTTCTTTTCAAAACCTGGTTCGTAGGAGTTTACGTGTTTGTTGGTGTTTTTTAATTTTCATAAGCAATCCACTTCAACTGTTTCACTGCAGCCATCTATCGACAAGAAGCTT
The DNA here is from genome assembly GCA_003724045.1 of Lepidurus arcticus. Lineage (NCBI taxonomy): Eukaryota > Metazoa > Arthropoda > Branchiopoda > Notostraca > Triopsidae > Lepidurus > Lepidurus arcticus. The sequence goes on along the minus strand of RJJA01000731.1, from coordinate 14,273 downwards.
CCGTTCCTGTTCACGCCTTCGGACATCCACTTGCCCAGCTTATTCGACAGTTAGACCAGTCGTCTTGGTTATGTTTGGCTTTTGAAGCGTCCTGTTACGGTATTTGCGCCAGTTGGCTGATTTTGCGTGTATTTTTTCAATGTAAGTCGTTAGTAGCTCAACCTTATGAAAACCCCAATTGAAATCGTTCTCTCTATATAGAGTTTTAACTTCAAGTTCAACGCTGCTTGCGATCATGGCAGAGTCAGACAACCAGCGTTCTATGGCGCAATCCGTATCTTTTAAATTTTCCAAGAAAACAGCACCGAATATACAGAAAGAAAAATTACAGCTAGAAGAAGATGACTCTGCTTTAACCCAAACAGATTTTGTAAAGGCAGTGGAAGGGAAAACTATACACAGGTACAAGTTTAACTAAAAGCATCAAAATATTGCACTACTTGGCCTTAATAGAACTTCGTTGTTTCTGCCAACAGTACCTTAGCCAAGCCCGACAAACAGCCCTTGGTAATCCCCCTTATTACTGCCAATCGATGGCGTTTTGCTGCTGACAAACGAAAAGACGCCGAAGAAAAGAAGAATACCCAAGGAACTGCTACTGAGACGACTAGTTTAGACGAACAAGCTGCTAAAGAGATCTTAGAAGGTAACATTTTTATTATCAAACACGAGAACAGTTATTAAAGCCCATAAAAATTCCGTGAACACTTGCCAATTTATAGAATCTTGCAAAAACAAATTTAATTAATTACTCTATATGCTAATCAATTGTTGTTATTCCAGAAACGGCTGCTTTGAATGGATCTGTCAAAACACAAGGACCATCGTCGGATTGGGCTATACCCTTGGTTATGCAGAATCGTGTACCTGAAGGCTTTGAGACAGATGACCAAATGGACGTTTCTCTTCGCGCAGACGAAGTAAAGAAGACACGCTACGAAAGACTATATATAATACGGTTCACTATTAAGTTTTCTCTTTCTTCTTTGAATATTATAGCCATCGTTGGACGATTATAAGAACGTTCCTATTGAAGAGTACGGCTTAGCAATGCTGCGTGGAATGGGATGGAAGCCCGAACCAGGGAAAAAGGGTGTTGGACCTATGGACGTCGTTTTGAGACCAAAAGGTCTTGGATTGGGAGCAAATCCTCGCCCCATGCAGCAAGGTAACAAAACTGGCACTGCACAAGCTGGTGCGGTAGAAGAAAACCTCCAGTTGATCAAAGGAGCGTATGTTCGAGTTATTGCTAGCAAACATGAAGGAGCGTATGGCCAGGTAACATAAATTTGTTATTGTTTGAGAGTGTATTATTTTATTTTTTTAAGGTGGAGAGTTTAGATGAAAACAATGCTCGCGTGGTTATAAAATTGGCAGTGGGTGGAAACAGCGTGAATGTCACCGAGCTGGCAGTTCAGCCTGTGTCGGCTAAAGAGTACAAAGATTCTTCCCGCGTCTTAAGTAATTATACAAAGATAATTTCTTATGGAAATGAATTGTTTGGGTAACCTAACTAGTGAATTCATTGAACTTTTAGATAAAGACAAATACGACGAGTACAAAACCAAAATTGAGAAAAAATTGGAAGCCAGTAGAGAAGAAGAGCGATCAATACACAAAAAACGGAACAGAAGTAGAAGTCCCCATTTGCGTAAAGAAGAGAGTCGCAGAAAGGAGAAGGGGAGAGAAGAAGTTAAACACAAACCTGAGAAATCAGCTGTAGCCTGGCTAGTTCCTATGCTAAGAGTACGATGTGTTGACAAAAAGTACCGGAAAGGGGAATACTACAAGCAGAAGGTAAAAGATTTTATTGAAATAATGTGTATTACATTATATATGTTCATGTATTTCTAACGTTTGAATTGATTTTGTATTTATTTTATTCCTGTATAGTTAATTGTGGTAGATATGATCTCACAGGAACTTTGTGTATGTAAAACGGAAGATGGAAAGCTCGTAGAAGGGTTAAAAGTATTCCAACTGGAAACCGTAGTACCAAGAAATCCAGAAGCATTTGTCCGAGTGGTTAGAGGGAAACGAAAAGGACAACTAGGTCAAATATTGTCGAGGGACAAGAAAGAAAACTTAGCTGCTGTACAAACTTGGCCGGATCGGGATGAAATTCTACGCTTGGATTATGAAGATATTTGCGAATATGTTGGCAATGTAGAAGAGTATTAATGAATTAAAGGCAATGAGCATTGTCTTTTTTTACATTGACTTTTAATTCTAACTGTCTGAAATATCAACCTTTAGTTCTATGTTTTTCCAATAATTACATGAAATACTCATAGAAATAGCAAACAGTAATAGAATCTTACGGCGTTTTCCACTAGTAGCACTGGGTCGCGATCTACAGCTCCTCACAACTGCAGCACGTTCTCCGGATTTAGTTACGTACGTAATGTATCCCGGAGTCAAAAATGACACTCATGTGTCACTGGCCAACAATGAATTTTTATTTGTTCAACTAGTGGAGTGAAATAAAGGGCAAGTCTTATCAATGAAAGTTGATGCTAAAACTAAACTAAACTAAAAGCGAAAGTAAACTAATGCATTTCCAATTCAACCAGCAATTTTGAACTCGAATCCTATTTGTATTGTTATTAAGTTTTAAATTTATACGTTTACTAATTCTACTCCTTACAAATGTAAAGAAACGCTGTTACATTTTTCGTAATTAGACATACCACATTTGCAAAATATCCCTTTTGAGTAAACAAACATTTCCTTGCTCAATAATTCTATTCTACTTTACATGTAAACCTTCATCGACACGAGTGTTTGGATGACCTCTCAAACGCGGGTTTCAGAGGAGAAGCCTCTGAACTTAAATCAATTTTAAAAATATTTTACGGTGTTGCCAAAAGCTCCTCTATGTTGTATGTGTATGAAACGTGCATATCACTGGTAATGAAACTATCGAATAAAATACGCGTACATTTTGCTGAGACACGAATAAATGAAAAATCAAGCCTACGAAACGCGGGAAAATAGCAACTTCAGAAAAAGGTACTTAAAAAATAATTACAAACTCTCCCTGTTCTGAATCAGTGATTTATAACTGGGAGGGGAGTTCCAAACAGCACTCGACGTTCGCTTCAGCCTCATTCTACGCTTGCTGTTCTTGAAAATTGATTCCAAATAGAGAGTCTTGAGTAACTCTTGAGGAGGGAAAATGTTGTTCAAATTTGGCGGGTACAAATTTTGAAAGTTGATTGCTTTTCGGAACGCCATACCTAAAATAAATACAAGAAATAATATTAAGTTGCTGTCCGCAAAACTTGCCCTTTAAACATTTTATACATTTGTACTTTTAATTTTATTCATATTGTTAACCTTTCCCCCATTTGTATAGTACCTAAAGCCCAACAAGGAATTTGCTTGCGTGGCTCTTCCTCCTCATCCGTAGAATCCCCAGAACTCAAATCTTCCAGGCCGTAGTCATTGGTGCTGTTCACTTTCATGTACTTTTCGCCACGTGGAGTCATATCGTAGTTGTCATCTAAGGCTTTAATAAATAAAATAAACGCATATTAAACTTGTGCCTTTTCAGAACACACAAGAAAACAGTTGGACTAAACAAATAAGTAATCAAAATAAGAAACCAGCATGTAAACTAATTGGAAACGATAACGGAATCAAATATAATAAAAAGAGAATAATAATAAAAAAACTAGAATACTATACATACTTTTATTGCCGTCTAAAGTCACAGTAGTGTTGAGGTTGCTCTTGGTAAATTTAGTCATGGCTCGATGGTACTTTTCGCGTTCTATTTGCAGTTGCCTTCATAATTACAATAAATTATTTTCATGTCTAAATATTAGAAGACAAAAGAAGCTAAAAAGGCGTACTTGATTTTCTGTTCCATTTCTTTCTTCTTGGCTAAGTTTTTGCGTTGTTCCTCTTCCTCAGCCTCTTTCAATTTTGCCTTCTTTAGTTCTTCTTCAGCTCGACGCCGTTCTTCCATTTCCAAACGCTTCATTTCAGCCAACTGCTTGCGCCTAGACAACATACCGTACATTTAGTCGAACCAATCGCACAGATTAGGTAAAAAGTGCTAATTGTACTTGAGAGAATCTTGCTCGCGTTTTTCTTTCAACTGTTGCGTATTTGCAGCCATTTTTTCTTGCTTGGACGCCACTTTGGATTGGATATGATTGTTCATTTCTTGCTCTTTTGCCAAACGAGAAGCGTGGACACGTTGAGCTTTCTCCTCTGCAATTCTGTTAATTCAAAAGAATAACCATAAATACGCTAAATTTTCTACATATCAAAAGCATTATACCGTTTCTTCTCTTCCGCTTTGGCTCGAAGAAGTTCCTCCTTTTTACGAGAAGCTTCTTCCTCTTTCTCTCGTCGACGACGAGCCTCCTCCTCCTTCTTAGCTCGTTCTTCCGCTTCGGTGACTTTTGGAGGTTGGGCTTGCGTATTTGACAGAAAAGAAGTTACACCGGAAACGATATTTGCACCTAAACGACTTGTAGACTATCGAAAGAATAAAGTCATTAATTGTCCTTATTTTCAGAACAAGTTTGTATTTTTACTTTGCTATTCGAGAAGTACTTATGGGATCCACTGCCTGTGCTGCTGGCCAACTGGCCCGTCGAAATCTGCTTAGAAATCGCCTAAATAATATTCCAAATAAACCTCGAAAACGTTCATGTTGAAATCCAAAAACATACTCTGGTTAGCGGCGTCTTTTTCTTGGGTTTCACGCTGGAAGCAAACGAAGTTGCGGAAGCAAACGACTCGTCGATATTTTGAAGAGTGCTTTCTGCCGATACCTTCTTGTCCTTAATAATCGAGATCCGTTTGGCCCGTTCCAAGCTCTTTTTACCGAAAACTTGCGTCAAACTAGGGCCCTAAAGAAATAAAATAACAAAAATAAATCCATGAAACAAAATACAAGCACAACAAAAGCAAGCTTACGTTGATCTACTAGGAAAATTATACGCGAAAGAAAAAATAACCTGATCGATTTTTGTATATATGAAAAGCAAAAATTTTCAGACTTGGCTTTCTTACAGAATGTTGGAGAGACAGCAACGATTTCCTAAATGAATGGAGCTCAGGGACTTCGACTACAGCGACTTCGTTGGAGGCCGGTTCTCTCCTTTCTTGCACTTCTGGCTCGGTTTCACGAGCTGGAGTTGAAGCTTTTGGGTAAGCTTTCCCTAATTTGCTAGTTCCAATATTAAACTTCTCCAGAACTACTCTCAAAAAGCGCCCCTTCTTCACAGCGGAAGCATATGGATCTGTTCCGGTAGTACTGGCAGGTTTGCAAATGGGTGAAGCAGCATTCTCAAAGGCTTGGACCTTTTCATGGACAGTCTTGGCTCGAAATGGGCTAGAATTTAAACCCCCAAATGCAGAATATTAATTGTTACGCATACTAACTTCAGTTGCAGGTCTCACAAGAAAGACGATTTACCTGAAAACTGGCTTAGGAGTAAAATTCTTCCCAGAAGTAGGAGTTAGAGCCTTCAAGAAGCGTTTACAAGGTGTGCCTTTAGCACAAGGACTCTTTTTGGTGGGAGTTTGAAAGTTCTCAAAATCGGAATCTTCACTTTTGCGTTTCTTGGAAACAGGTGACAAGGGCACTTCAACTGGATTGGGCGTGGCTTTCGATGTCTTGTTGAAAGTTTTACGCTTGTCGGGCTCTTCCTCTTTCGGCTGGTCAGATTCTTTTGGATTCACTGAAGGAATTATAATGCTGCTCTTCTTCGTTCCCTTGCGAACTTTCTTAGTTGTGGCTGGACTGGCGCTCGTTTTCGGTTCTCCAGCTTCCTCGTCCTTCTCTTCTGCAGGAATTTCAGTCTTTTTGACTGCTGCTCGGGTGCGGCCGCTCAACTTAGGAACGGGCAAATTCGGAACTACTGCTTGGTTCGTTTCGGCAACAATTCCCACATTACTTTCCTTGTCTGATTCAGGTTTCTTTTCCGAGACATCTGGAGCAGCGAGTGGAAGCTTAACCGGAAGAACCGGGTCTTCAGGAGACAATGACGATTTACCTTTGCCAGAGTTTCTGGTTTTGGGAACTTCGGAAAGTTCCCGTTTCGGCTCAACAGGGTTGGCTTCATTGTTGGGAATTGGAGCTGGGAGCAGGATTTCAGCAGGGTCATCAGCTTGTGATTGTTTGTTCTTACGACGAGGTGGTTTGACTGCCGTTTTGGATATAGCTATTAGCTCAGCAGCGATTACATTGACAGATGGGCGACGTAACTTGGCGTTGCTATTAAAATACATCAGATTCTGTGAAATCTTCAGCTGGGCTTGCTAGAAAGACAAAATTATTTAAGTGACAAAACAAGCAAACAAATGGTTCATGAATGCGGAAAGTTACCTGAGACGCTTTCCTGCTTGGTCTGTGTGACACAGTTTCTTCAATTTGGTTCTCCTTGTCCAAAGCAATACGCTTCCGGACATTAGCTGGAGTTTTTGGGAGTAAAACCATCTGTTCGCTAGCCATGGCAATTCTAGCGCCTTCCAACATTTCTTTTAAAAAGGCATCATTTTCAGCCTATATAGAATTTAGGTTAGTAAAGGAAAGTGTGGAGAGTCAGAATTACATTGACTTCGGCAATGAAGTTTTTGATTTGCTTGAAAGCGTCGTTCTCCCACGCTTTCAAATGGGCAGCATTTTCGTGTAAATAGTCGGTGGCCATTGTTTCCGAAGTCTTGTTTTGCATATCCAGATACGTCAACCCTTGAGAAACGACGACTTATGAAAAGAGCGCCAAACAGGGACCTGTCGACAAAAACTCGAGTCAAAGTCAACGAGCAAAGACAAAGCCATTCAGTAAGCTGTGCATATTGCTTGGATATAATTATAAATTGCATTATGTAAATGCATATTACATCTTTGCTCATATATCATACCGACCAAACCAACCGCAGAGGTCTAATTAAACTGGGTCTACTTTCATTGATTAAGGGACATAAGCCTCGAGAGGGTTAATTAGACCTCAGTGGTTTGCCCGGTACAAATTTTTTGGCTCACTATAGTACAGTACCGAGCAGATAAAACTTTACCGAGCAAACCACATAAGTCTAATTAAGCCTCGTTAGGCTGGTTTACCTTTATTGGAAGGTAAATCAGCCTCAAGAGGCTTAGTTAGACAGGACTGTAAGTTGACTCCCATTTTATACCCCAAAATGTGCAAGGACGACCCTGACCTGACCGTTGACATTCTCCAATTAACCCTGACAAACATACGTATGCCTGCTCCTCCTTGGCAGTTTGCCTACACTACTACAATATTTCATACAGTTATAAATAAGCATAAGGTGGTCCTAATTAAGGTAGTGCAGAACAAAACCAGACACGTATACTGAAAAAAACCCTTGTTTTTCTCCTGACAGTGATACTGTACTATGTTTAGCTGACTCTTTTGAATTTACCTTTCTAGTCCTGCTTTCTTATTTCGGTACTTAAGCTCCTCAGGCTAGCGATACATTACGTTTCATTGTCTTATTTACCAATAAAAGACATATCAGGATCAGTCACTGATTTAAAAAATGTCTACTACACTTTTAGGCCGACCACTAAACACAACTGCTACGGGATGCCAACGTCGCCAAAAATCAAATTTGGCTCCGCCTAGGAACAACGTTGCCAGCTCGAAGATGTCTCATCGTGATGGCAACGCTGTCTGAAATAAGGTGTGCATACAACTCGGAAAGGGAAAGTGTGAAATGATCCTTCAAAGCCGTATTACGTCTGTACTTGAGAAATCCCGCTAGTGAATATTGGCCTATATAATTGCAAAGATGCAGCATTTATATAGGCCTATATTCCGAGGGGCGGCGCACGAGCGTGCAAGCACTTACGTCCAGCAAACCGTCAATCGAAAGCCGAACTGTTTCGCTGCCCGTTATTGTTTCGTATTTTAAACCTTTCGTGTCTCAGACTTTAGGCTTTAGCGTTTGGCTAGCAAACACCGTCCAAAATGTAACAGGGCGGCAATAAGCACAAGTTAGTGCTTCCTTGGCGTACTCTACAAGACAACACATGTAATAGGGAGAGCCACTCTAGTTTTGATCGTAAACAAAGAGGAATCATCAGAAATATTATTTATTAGTTGCTGGGTGTCTTTGTTTTGAAAGATTCGCACAATTATTCACTATTCAGAATCCAGAAATGACTACTAAAGCCGGCATTGGACAAAGTTGGGTTGATTGTCATTTGTTTACGCTCCACTCTCAAGGAAGCGTGTATACCATGAGTGTTTTGCGCTCGAAAGAAGACGACGAAAGGAATGACTTGCCTACGTCTATCATTGCTGCTCCTCTTTCGAAGCCAGTCTATTATATGGGTTTTAGTCAGACTTCAGAAGGAAGTGTATTGCCATCCATGAAAGAACTTCAGTCTATATGTTTACCTGGTATTTGTTATATCAAATATATTACTATCAAATCTTTGAAATAATAAAAAAAGTTAACTTTGCTGGTATTAAAGGAAACTCGGATATAATTTCCATCGACGCGTTCTATAAACCGAATCTTGATTGCATATTTGTTGTTGGAGTAACAGCGTTTAAGGTAATATTATAATCACTTTATTTTTTGTATTTAATTCGGTTTATATATTTAGGTAGGGGAAAGTGTTCATTCGCTTAGCGTGTATATAATGAAAGAAGAATTATTGCACAGCTATGTAATAGATCTCAAGTTCATTCCCTATCAGCTGTATCATTTTTACTTACAAGACGGAAAAAGCTCCAAAGAAGTAATTAATCGAAACTTAATTCCCCTTTGTTGAAAATGAAATACATTTAGGTGGTATGGCTACTCAGCGGTAGTGATCGCAGAATACATTTGTATAGAGAGAGTAATAATATTCCTGACGTCTATGCTGAAGTGCCCGTTCATGAAACTTTTCCGGAATTAGAAGGGGAGTGTCCAAGCGTTGTCTTATGGATGGATGGAGTTCAACTACAAAACATGTAATTCCACTTCGTATGACAAGTTGCGGTACTTTAATCAATCAAGTTTTTTTAGGAGATTATTTGCACTGGGTAGCGAATGTGGAGCGTTACGCTTAACCTTAACTGACACTAGTAACCTTCAAGTTTTGAAAAGATGGAACATTGAATTGGCCAATCCTATCAGTTCTGTTCGGTTTTTTACGTACCAAACTCACATACCGGCTCCAAGTTTCATGAACGGTAGAGCTACTATCGTATATATGTTTTTTTTTAGGTTCTAAGTATTTTTTTCTTTCTTTTGCGCTTATTAGAGGAAGAATGTGTCGAATCTGAGAGGTCGCGGTGTAATGTACAAGATTATAATTTGTTGGTTACAAATACTTTATTACCGTCGAGAGTATATGAGTAAGTTAATTAATTGCCCCAAGAGTATATAGAGAGTAAATGCTTGTTTTTATAGGACTGTCAGTGAATGGGGCCTAACTCGTTATTCGGTATTACCTGGTTCGGATAACTTCGACGCTGTAGTGTGTTCCACCATTGCTGATATTAACATGGATGGCAGAAACGAGATAATTCTCGGAACTTTTGGACAAGTAATGTTTTTTTTAACGTGTTTCCTGTTTTCAGAGAGTTTGATTTCATAGGAACTTATTATGTATAATCAAACTGAGAACAGATCAGAAAAACTGAAATGGAATGTTCTCTTTCAAAAGAGCTTTTCTCATCCCTTGCTGTCCATTCATTACGAGGACGTAACGATGGATGGGGTTTGCGAGTTGGTTGTCATGACTACTCGTGGAGTGCAAGTTCTTCAAGTAAGTTGGACATGTTGGATGATTCCCTTCACTGATCTTTTTTTTTACTATATTAGCACGAACTCTCCGAGGTAGCCGAGTTGTGCATTCAGCGTCTGCATAAGTTTCTTCGGTCTGCATCTAGCCCCGACTCTTTTCGATTGTTGTTGGAAGAAGATGTTTTGAAAACTGAAGTTCCTCCTTGAGTTTGCTACCGTAATATTGCACGTACTTCAAACTAGGGCTTATAGTTTTATATCTTACATCATGTATATAGTGCTATATGTGTCGCCTTTAAGGTCCATTAGGGTTTAGGAAGGCTGCCGTCACATGAAAAAAATCCTTTGATCGAGAAACGAATTATAGAGAGCGCAGCTGTTCATCACGAGAAAACCTAAAAAAAGGGATGCCGGAAAATTTATAGAAAGTGTTTCCAACCGATATTGTGCCAGTAGCCAAATTTGAATAGATCTTGTGAATCTGAGAAGGGGTGCGTTTCATTGTGAACTAATCCGTTCACCAGTTCTTCCGTTGGACAGATCTCTTTGACGGCTCACCTTCCCAACTACGAGCTAAAATTCGAACCGATACTATAAGCTGTCCCAGTCATAGACTGGCACAGCTAATAAAACAGACGTTCTGCAGGTCGCCGTTCAACTTGCTGAGTTGAACGAGCGTTGACAGTAAAACGCCCGCCATGCTTAGGGGCGGGCTTAGGGATCGTCCTGATCTGTCCAGCTGTGGGCGGAGCTACTAAATTTGTTTACTTTGAATTGCGTTTGTTGAAACCATGTTTGTTAATAAAATTTGTAAGTTTGTTATGAGAAATGTAAGGTATGTTAATCCATCAAATAACCTACAGGTGTTTCGGCTTATTGCGTATTTCGACATACACGTGGGAGGATGTTTAGTCAAAGTGCAAAGGCAACGGCAAGTTCGTACCAATTCGAAACTCTTCAAGTGACTTCTCCAGTACCCTGGGTATTCCATGTTGAATTTAATCGCCCCGAGCAGCTTAATGCAATGAATACTGCATTTTGGAGGTAAACGTCCTTAGTCGAATTCCTAGTTCGCAACTGCAAATACCTTGCGTACTTTATTATTATCTTCCCAAAAAAGTTTAAAAAAATCAGAATGAAATATATATGCTGATAAAAATGATACTTTTCAACTGGTATTATAACTATTAAATAATTGATTGAGGTTTGGTTAATTTAATTTATGATAATAAGTTAAGCAACTGTACATGTTGAGCAAAAAACAGAAAATACCTTGCACATGTAAGTCGTTTGACGCAACTTTTAAAGCAGTTTTAAAAGTTTTAAAGCAACTTTTAAAGCTCCTATCAATAACTTTTTGTAGCACAGTTGCACACGTCCTAAGATTACAGTGTTGTAGCAAGTAGAAATGGTTCCCATAATAAGCTTAATACTTTTCCTTTCTACAGAGAAATAGGAGAATGTTTTAATACCTTAGCTAATGATGAGGATTGCAGAGCTATCGTGATGTCTGCAAAAGGAAAACATTTTACTGCTGGTACATTGTATACTTTTAATGTTTGATTATAAATAATTATTGTATAACTCTGTTTAAGGGTTGGATTTGAGCGATATGGGTGAACTGGTTGGCACAGTAATGGGAGACCAAGATATCGCCAGAAAGAGCAAAGCAATTTACCGAAAACTAAAACACTTTCAAGATTCCTTTTCGGCTTTGGAAAAGGTTTGCCTTCAGTTTGTATTTATCAACTATTATTATATTCCGTTTATTTACAGTGCCCTAAACCAATCATAGGAGCCATTCATTCAGCTTGCATCGGAGCCGGAGTTGATATTATTACTGCCACCGACATTCGGTACTGCACCCAGGATGCTTACTTCCAAGTAAAGGAAGTGGATCTGGGTACTTTGAATAGTTTTTTTTCTTAAATATGTACTGTATTTAAGGTACGTTTTCTGCTATTTAAGGTTTGGCGGCAGATGTGGGTACTTTGCAAAGACTTCCAAAAGTTATAGGCTCGGATAGCTTAACCCGGGAATTGGCTTTCACTGCCCGTAAAATGCATTCATCCGAGGCTCTTTCTGCTGGACTTGTAAGCCGCATCTTTTCCGATAAAGAAAGGTATTCGAATACTATCACAAGCTATAAAAATAGTACTACCAATGTACCAAATAGTATTAACAGTACTATCGAAGGCTATCAAAAATAGTGTCATTGAAACGTCAGGGTATAATGCTGTTCTTTTTGTTTTAAAACGTAGAATGATTAAGGCTTCTGTGGAACTGGCTGCAGTAATTTCATCAAAGTCACCTGTTGCTGTTCAGGGCACGAAGATTCACTTAAACTATTCAAGGGATCATACTACTGAGGAAGGACTAGAGCACATCGTAAGTTTAATTAGATTTTTTTCTTTTTAAGCAGTCCCATAATATTATGTTAAACTTTTCATCAAGGCTTTGTGGAACATGACGATGTTACAATCCGAAGACTTGCTGAAATCTGCAGCAGCATTGATGGATCGTAAAGCGCCGCCTCCAGTCTTTGCAAAATTGTGATTTGTTAAATATTACGCTTCTGTATGCTAGGGTTCCAATGGTGGTGTAGTGGTTTCATTGGGAAGAGAAATTTATTGAAGCATGAGTCTTGAATAAGCAGTATAATCTATAAGGTCAATTTGATCCGAGTTTAATTCTCCTAGCGGGTTCATGAGCGTAGAAGCAGCAGTGAACATTTCTTGCATTTCTTCCACGGTAAAAGGTTCACCTGCACTTGTGAGGGCTTCTTCTAATTGCTTCTTAGTTAAAGTAGCAGAGTTTGCATGGTCTAAGCGTTGAAACGCGCGCAGCAGCATGTCTTCCGAAACTGGCTGGAACTTCTTTTGCTGGAGAACGGCAGTCATTATCGGTAGAAACCTATCCAAGTGTATTTGTCCAGTAGTGGGACCTCCGTCTGCCTCCATTTCCAACATCAGTTGTTGCAAATCCGCTTCTGACGGACAGCAGCCTAAGAAAATAATTTGGCAAATCCCTACTGTAATCCGTACATACAAGAAACCGAGCTTAATCAAGTCTACCTAGAGAGCGAATGATAGTACCGATCTCACGAACATCGACACTTTTGGTTTTTTCATGGTCAAACACTTGGAAGCCTTCGATTATTAAGCGCTGTAATTCCTGGACGGTCTTCGAAGTTGAAATGCGGGACAATCTCGATGCTGCTGACATTGTTCGGTTTTCACTGGCCTAATTATTGATCCAACAGTAGCTTTAAAGGAAAGTGACGCATTGATTACGGTTGGCGCTTCTGGAGTGTTCGCATGCAAGGAAGGTTGTTGTTATATGGTATTTTCGTTTAGTTTTTACATTTCCCGCACGGTTGTAATTTCGGTTTCCTGCTAACTGCTAAATTACGCCACTTTGTCTTTTGACTAAGGTCGGTTTTACTTTTTTCTAATTTTCCTAAACTAAATTCCTTTTCGAGGCAAACGGCGTTCGTACTTCAAAACTCGGGACAGCTAAAAAAATAATTTTAAAGTCCGTGAAAAGACTGGTGAGTGTTGATCTCAATGGTAGCCTCTATAGTTAATTTCCTGCTCCAACCGATAAGTCTAGGAAAATTGATTAAATTATCGTGGCAAAAAGAAAATGGTGAGCTTGGAATTGCCTCCGGTTAAGCCTCCGGGTTCATATTAAGCCTCAGAGAAATGATTTTACCCGCACGAGTTAAAGCCATCTTGGGGTCATAAAAAATTACCGAGTTTTGGCACTGCAGCCCTCTATCTATGACAATGACGACCCTGACCAAACATGGAAAATGCTGTTATACTGGGAAAAACGCTGGCTTCCGCTGTTATGCGAAGAACTTTCGTTCACGGTAAAAATCGTGTATGATTCCTACGAGCTTACGCGTCTAACGCATGAAAATTGGATTGTGCGTGTCCTTTATATTGGTATCAGGCGAGTGAAGGCTTATTATTTCAGGCGACCGCCTGAATTTAAGCTCAGTTCCTTTCTTGAACAGAATTTCTTGAATTTAAGCTCAGTTCCTTGCTTATATAATCGGTTGGTTCTTTTGGAGTTCGCATTCAAAAGAGTGCTACATTCTATAATTTCTGCTTCATCGTACCTTCCTCTTCTCCATATTTATCACACGAGCTATTTCTTTTTAAGTTAAGCCTGTATAGTCATGTTTTGACTATACCCCGTTTTGTTTTTCCACCGAAATTTGTCTTTTTATGAAGTAATCATGGCGCAAGCAAAGACTTATATTATTACTTCTTATTACCCATCACCCACACTGTTAAAAAGGGCCCCTAAAACCGGGGTGTAACGACTTCCTAAAATTGGTAGTTACTACTCAAGATGGGTTGCTTCCTCTCAAAAATGGGGAACCAACCCTCAAAACCGGTAGCTGTAACCCCAAAATGAGTGGGCACCCCCTATTTTGAGTATAACGCATACCTATTATGCGTAACCTTCCCAACAAAATTGTTGTTGACAAGAATGAATTTCGGTCTACCTAGTCCGCAACAGGAAAATTTCAC
>RJJA01000730.1:0-13700 GCA_003724045.1 Lepidurus arcticus | reverse complement strand
TGTGCTGCTACAGCAAACTGTGGTAACAAATCGTACTTTTCAGAAGCAAAACAAACGTAGAAACTTTGCCAGCAATTAGCTGTCTATTTATTTTCTTACTTTCTTACGCAAGTCTTTCGCAAAACAAAAACTACTAGTGTCATCTGTGAATTGTTCCTATCAATAAGCTAAGGTATACGGGAGCCTTAAATCACAAGGAGCATAAAAAGGGAGGCACGTCCTTTGCGTCTACTTTTTTGGCAAATAAGTGAAAATTAGATTAAGTGATAATAAGTGATAAATTAGTCTGTTTAACTTTTTAAAGAAACTATTATTACCAACTTTATATCAGCTTTCCTAATCCTAATTAGCTCTTCGGAAGAGTAAAAAAGCAGAACATAGTCTTCGACACTTTGCACTACTGGAATCGTACCGTACGTTCCCCACAAAAGACGTAGGAAACCAACTTGGGTCAGGCCGGACTTGTAGCGTTAATCCGGCCTGCCTCGCAGTTGCTCAACAATGAAAAATAATGGACGGAGCGAAAAGAGTGGGACCTGCCCGGGTTTCTTAGCTCTACTCCGGCCTGCCTAATAGACGCTTCACCAGCTCAAGCACAACGAGAAATACTTGACACTAAAAATAGCCGTGCAATTAAATGCAAAAAAGAATCATGTCGCACAGGTTGCTGCGTGGAAGCTTTTCCGATAAGGACAGGAAATTTGTGCGGAAAGCTAACTTGGACTCATGGTTAATGTCATTTGATTTATAGCGCTAAAACATTAAGATCTTTTAAAATAATGTACCTACAATGTCTGCAAATTGGCTTTCAATCCGATTCAATAGCGAACTGTAAAATAAAACTTTTCGTGCTTCAGAACCTATTCGCTTGGCCACCCGATCTCAAAATCAGCAGATTTGGTCCACATTAGTAGAAAAGGTCCACATAGCCATGCCCTATCTATATTATATATGATCTAAACCTAACTGTTGGGGACTTATTCGGTTTGTTGGCGCCCACTGACGCAATACAATTTATTGTCTACGCCATCTGTTGATGCTAACAACGATCTGCCCAAAGGAGGCAGTGAGATACCTGGGCGTAATCTATGACTGCAGGCTCACATGGCAAAGCCACATTTCCCTACTAGCAGCTCAATGCAATAACATCCTACAGAGGATCCACCGGTTGGTCAGAATTTCCAAGTCCATCACATGCTCCCAAGTACGCACTCTCTTTCAGGCAACTATTGTTTCCAAGTTGACCTATGGGTTCTCAGCTTGGTGCAATGCCTAGGAAACCAGACTTCGGCCTATCACTCAAATACAGTATACCGAAGAGGCCTTTTGCTAATTTCCGGTGCACTTCCCACAACCCCAACCATAGCCCTAGAGGTTGATACAGGTGTCCTACCATTCGACTTAAAGTTAAAATGGACACTTTTACGACACTTATATGCGCATAGGAACTGGCAGAAATGGCCAATATGTGCAGAAACCCAGAGACACAAGACGTACGCATCTTGTGAAGAAAGAACTAGACGCCTGGCCATGGAAATCTGGTCAAGCCCACCCTCAACCCAAAAAGAAGCCTTAATAGAAATAAAAAAGCGCTTATTACAACGTGGCAAAACAGATATGGGAATCAACTACTAGCCCTTTAAAAGATTTGAATGCTGTTCCCTCTCTTCATGGAATCATCCACTCAAGACTATCAAGAAATACCATTGCCACGATTATACAGGTTCGATCCACCCACTTCCCAACATTGAGCTATTTGTATAGAATTGGCCGATCGCCCACTAAGCTTTGCCCCTGCCCAGAGATGGTCATCCAGGACCTTCACCACGTTTTTATACACTGTCGTTGGTTAAACAAGTGCAGAGCGAAGTTGACTAGTTCCCTCAAACTGCACTCAGTGTTGCCAGATTTTTTAAAGATCGCCCGCCAAAATCGCTTGTAAAGTAGCCAAACTTCTCGCCAATTTTTTTAAAGAAGTCGCCCAAGTACTCGCCAAAATAAATACATAGATAATCTCATCGAAGCCAGATAATACTATAATTATATTTAAAAAATGCTGCTTCATACAATTAAGTTTACATACACATTAGTCAGTGTCAATACAACATTTAAAAACGAAAAATAGGCCCCGACCTTGGGCAGTCGAGAAAGAAAGCACAATTTAGAACATCTAGAATAGCGGAAAGTAGACAAAGTTGAAGGGATGTAAAAACATAAACTAATTGGAACTGGAGCAGAAGAATGGAATGTGTGGTGCTTTTGTGCTATTTCCGATGAATTTTAGTGTCAAGGCCCACCTGGAAACCGTCGACAGGGCAACTTCGCTATCCCGTAATATCCAGAAACAGAAAAACAAGCGTATAACTATACTGAGAGTGGTGAGCAAAAAAAGTGTTTCTACAGGTTTGCATCAATTTCCCAACGTCTCGAAACATACTTATCCATATCGTTATCGATTTACGTTTGAACCTCATTTTTATATTTCCCGCCTTGAGCAAGGCGTTGATCAAACAGGTCTAAACTATTTTTAAAAATTATTATCAAGCTTCCGAAATGGTTTAAATTAAAGATTATTAAATACTTTCTTATCGGTCTCTTATCTTGTTCTTCTTGCGTTTTTCCTGCTCTTCCCTTTCGATGTTTTATCGTCGGATTGAGGCGAATCTTGTGTACTTCCGGCTTCCTCCTCAATAGGTTGCAATTGTGTGGTCCTGACGAACATACCATGGCTGTCTTTACACTAAAAGTGATCAAAATTAATTGTTAAGTGTTTCAAAAAACTAAGTTTTGCCCATGACGGTGCCGTTATTCTTTCCTTTCGAGAGGTCCAAAATTACCCCCACCCATTTGCCAGGACTGAAAAGGGTTGTACCCACGTACGCAACTTTCCCTTGCTCATCTTTTCCCAAAATTAAAACGCGTTGGCCAACTTTCAATGGTTTGTCTCCTTAGCTGCGACTAATTGTAGCGGCTCAGGAGACGGGTTTTGCTACGAGCTTCTTGATAGTTCCCGATAGGCGGCTATATGCAGTTGTGTGTAAACTGCTCCCTAAAGACAGTAACGTTTCCATGCCTCGGTTGAGTTAAGTTAGGTTAGGCTAGGTTAAGTTAGGTTAGATTAGGTTAAGTTAAGTCAGGTTAGGTTAAGTTAGGACTCCCCCTTCCCTGAAAAGCATACATCTTTCTCTCCATTCCCCTCCCTTACTCCCGAAACGCGTCTTTTTTTAGGGTAGCATCGCTAGGTGGAAGCACGTACAGGTTGAAAACGGAGGAATTTCTTCGGAGGAACATTTAGTTACGTGTTGTCTCCTTTACCTGGCGTTTCTGCCATGGTTACTCACTAAATGAAATTAATTACAATTTATTAAACAAATTTACCATTTATTGGATTTTAGTCGTAAAATGTATTGTGTACTATATAAAAATATAATTAATATCAGAATTAAATGTTTGTTTTGTTTATTTTAATTTAGTTTACCAGACCATTAGCACAGTTTTATCTTGAAACTACAAGTCATGGAACCTGCATTATTAATACAAATTAAAATTAGAACATGTTTGCAACCATGCAAAAATAATAAAAATTTAGGTCTAAATCTCCCAAAAAATATTCACAACCACAACAACACCTAAAGCGATAGGTGGGGCTTGAAAAATCCGATCCTAAACGGCGAATCGCTGCCATACCAGGTTCAGTTTTTAAGGCTAAGGCTCTTATGACGTCACGGAACTTTTCCCGCTCGTTGTTCTGCGAAAGTCGTATGCGCAACTGACATCACAGCCCAGCTTTCTCAGGGCCCGGACATTTTGGCCTGTACAGGTAAAAGACAGGTGGAATTTCGTGCAGACAGGTAAAAGGCGAACTTTGAACAGCGAACTGCCTTTTACACATCACTGTTACCAAGAACTGCGAAGTGAAGCAAGCCAATCACATGCGAAACGTAATACGGGAAGACTTTCTGAGTTACTTAAAAAAGGCTTACTAAGCTACTTTTATCGCCCTAAATATTTACGTATGCTTAATGTCTCTCATATTTAAAAAATGATTTTAGGAGTATGTACTGTAAAGAAAATATCGAAGTTTAGAGGTTTCGATGTTAATCCGCGGTTCTCCGACGTGACCGCCACCTAGTAATAGTAAATACAGTTGTGTTCCGCTTGGAGGTTTGTTTTGAATAAACAACATTCCAGTCGGACGAGTGTTTTGAAGGTTTTGAAACGGTCCCATCAAAAAAGGATTGAAGAAAACTAGAAAGGGAACGAAACAAAGGAAACAAAAGCTAGTACAAAGTGCTGCGTTCGTGGCAAAGAAAAGACCCCGAGTACCCAGTAAGACTCAGTTGTGTCAACCGGATCGCATATATTCAAACCATTTCTAATGCGTAGTTTGGGCCTTTCCGTTCACTGCTGTATCCGGGACGCTGTCAGTGAGTTGAATATGTCGCCTAGGGTTACAAGTGAGATTTGGAATGCTGATACAGCCTAAAGCTATTCTGGGCTACGTATAGACATTCACAAAATCTCTGACCTCGGCACGAGCGATGTCTTTACGTTGTCCATTCTGTTCATGTTAGTTAACATGTGCTAGCATTATTGTTAAATAAGTGTTACATATGATTAATTTTAGTTCCATTAACTCTTCCTATTCCATTGTTATTAAGATTTTAATTAATGCGTGGAGTGACGCCGTCTGCTCAGCTAAGTCTTCACTAAGAGAGCGGCTGTGCTCAGCCACAGTCGGAGCCAAGTCTCATGCGAGTCAAGACTCCTAGCATCGTATCACCACATCTAGATTTGTACAATACATTAACCAAGACTAAAAGTCGTATACCAATACGTTTACTAATTCTGCTCTTTCTGCCTTTTATTACATTAAGCTCATTCCTCCTTATATGCTTCTACTATGCTCTTTCTATCCTTTTATTCTATTTTCCTGAGTTCCAAATTCAAGAAAATTTTATTTCAGACATGAAATATCGAGTATTTCATGAGTATATCGAGTCAACATGAACCTTTGCTTTTCAGTTTTGAACTGTATTCAAGTCTCATTTGCTCGACTTTCTTTTCAGCAATATACACAAACAAATGTATAATCCGTAAACGCTTCTTTGACCAATCCAGATCACTGTTTGGAGATCTTGCCCACTTTCGAGCCATGCAAGCTCAGAACCTATTAGATTACTCGCGTATTGTATACACTACAGGCGTTTCTAAAGGCTTTACATTGAACTCAACGTCTCTGCAAAAGCTAACTTTACAAAACGGGCCCTGAATCTTTAAAATAGTCTCCCCAACTGCTTTTTTCAGCGAAAAATGGGGCTTAATGATGCCCCAATCCTGCTTAATGCCGCCAATCACAATTCCAGGCGGTGAGCATACATCCCGTATCTAGAAAATCCCTAAATTCAATTAGTAAAACAAACAATTGAATGCTTTTACCTCATAGGAACCTCGCTAGATGTCACTGGTGCTTTTGGCAAGTTCTCTCTAGTTGTTGACGGTACGGAGGAGGAGCTTGTCCTTGGGGGTAGGGGATACCCCGGAGGATGATATCACTTCCTTGAGGAGGATTAGGGTAACCTGGGGGAACGTTAGGATTATAGGCAGGTTGGCCTGGTAGATAAGGGTACCCCATAAGACCCAAAGCATACACTATAAATGAATTGAGTTTTCCATTGATGTGGGTTTCGTACCTGGTTGCTGCTGAACGACAGTTAGTGGATGCGACATTTTAAACTGTACGCGTTGCTCTCGCTTCTTGATGGGTTTAAAGGGTTTTGTTGCACTGAGTTCAACATTGTCCAGTTCAAGCTTCATATGCAGTAACGAACTTAAAGCTCGCTACATGGGGTTTCGGAATAGACCAATCACAGTGCTAATCCCTTGTTTAGACCAATCCTGCCAATTCGGAAACTCCCATGTAGCAACAGTTTAGCTGCAGGCTAATTCCTTGAGAAGACAGGATTGGTCAGACCTGTTTGACAAACTATAAAAATTAGGTTCAAACGTAAATCGATAGCAAAACAAATATATCGATTCCCTAGTGATTCTCTGGTACTGAATGGAAACGAGCTTTTTTCTATTAGGATCGTTTGAAAAATATCTTTATTGGCAGCTAGTTGTAGCATTATCGATATCTTTGGCTAACGCCATCGATGCGTTTCTTCCAGCCAATCAGCAAACTCATCCACTCCAAACCTTTTCTCTGTAATGGCCCTTTGCACAGGGATGTCCCCTCTGGGGTACTCTGGGGTGCAGACATAGAGTGGGTGCAGACAAGTGGTGGAAGGTAAAAGGCGAATAGTGAACTGGAAAAGCCGCCTTGGACATACAATAAAGATATACATGACGGAACATCCCTGTGTAGGTAGAAGTCTGTTACCAAGATTGAAAAGGAGGAGCCAAGTTGAACTAATGCGGAGCCAATTCTTATTTGGCCATTAATACACAGATCGGTATCGCTCGTCAGACACATCGATTATAAAGAGTTCAAGTGTGAATACTAATAGTATGGGAAAAAATCGATTCCCGCTTGTTCAGCTCAGCTAAGCTAGGGAATCGATCTATCCATATTGCTATCGATTTACGTTTGAAACTCCATTTTGTATTTCTCGCCATAAACAAGGCGTTGGTGAACAGTTCTGACCAATTCTATCCTCTCTGGGAACTAGCCTGCAGCTTCGAAAAGTGGCAAAAGGCCCATAAGTAAGCGGCAGCATGTCCCCTCTAGCGACCAAACTATAAAACGACATGTCTGTAGAATAAGGAAACGTTGCTTAGTCGTGAATTTGGTGCTTCTTTGCGGCGTATTTGGTACGTTTAATAATTCTTCGTGATTTTTGTGGTACTTTTTCGGCTATTGTTCGACAGCCAATATAGTAAAGAATCGAAGAATGTAGAACGTTCCGTTTTTATTAGAAGTTGTAGCACTATTCAATAGATGGTGTTTCAAAAAGAGCGCGAGACGCTCATTTTTAGAATTTCGAGCGAATGAGCGAGCCGCTTTCGAAAATGTGCGACGAGCGCAAGAGCAAGCGCGCTCGACAAGAAGCGAGCGATCTGCAGCTCTGCCGGAGTGCAGGTATAAAGGTACAAAAAAGTTGGGGAGCTTGGAGTTTTCGGGTACAAGAAGGGATACAGGATTACAAAGTTCGGTTACAAAGTTAAAACCAGGGTTACCCTTTTTATTGCAGCGTAATAGAGGTTATAATGTTCGCGTTACATTTCGAAGTGATCGGAAATAATTGGGATCGAGAAGACAGCTAGGACTGAAATTGTTAAGGCGTTGTGGAAAGCGTGCAAGATTAGAAACGTTTTTGGGATTTTCGAGGCTCGCGTGTGTGACGTCCGATTGTTCCATTCTCTCCATTCTTTGCTTGGGCTGGTTTATGGTTTGATTTAAGGGAGTTTGACAGAAAACCGATGGAACTATAGTGCTTTGTATTGATGAAAAGAAAGTTGAATGGGGTACTTAAATTGCCGGAATTTCTTACTGCGAGTTGGCATACATACACGAGGGTATAAATCTTGTGATTAATGGCTTTCTAAGTTGCCATTGGTCTTTCCACAGAATTAAATATTCAATTTACACAGGGAACAAAAGCTCGTACACATTATCGCTTACGTACCTAAGGCAGTGTTTTAGTCCTCGTTCTCTGAACACATGCATAGCATGACATGCATTCTCATTGGATAAGCCTTGCGGCGTTAACGTATTACATTCACTGTCGAAGCTTTTTCCCGGCCATTTTTTAGCATTGTCTGCAATAGCACCAAATGTACCAATTTGTGCCCATAATATAAAGAAAAGATCAGAAGTTAAAGTTTGAAGCATAGGAACATTTAAAACTATTTTAAACAAAGCCAAGTAATTATTCTCGCTTTCCAAAGCTTCCACATCACTGAGGGATAATGGAGTTGAACGATCAGGACCTATGGATCCCGGTTTTTTAAAGACTATACTAGTTTGACTAAACTGTTGCAGTTTGACTTTCCTCATTTTCGGACAGCGTTGAAGGGCTTCTCGGATCGGATGCAGCATCAATACTCCCTTGTCTTCCCAAAAGCCGTCTAATAATGACAACTCTTCAATACTCTCACTACTGTTTTGGGTTAAGGCCTCCAACACTTGATTGGCATAGTGCTCCGAGTCATTTCTCGTTGTAAACTTTACTACTCTGCCGATGGAGAGGGTCCGCAGATTAGGTACGGATAGGTTCAACCAACTAAACAATTCGACTGGAAACCGGCAGTTATCGATGGTAAATTCCTCCAGACTTGTTGCCACATTTCTCCAAGCAAGGAGGAAATCTTTGTTCTCATCTTCTGATGGAAGCGATTCTTGAAGAATCAGTTGACTGTTCTTAAGATGAAGAGTTTTCAGAGAACATTTTTCCTTTACCACGCACATGCTGAGTCTAGTAACCTGTAATACAAGTAAAAAAGGATTGCTTCCTATGAACAAGGTTCCGTTGTGATGAATTATTAATGAAAATGGTGATGTCGCGAGGATGGGAAAAGTTTTGCTGAAGTGCGGTTGTAAAAATGTTCTAACTCACGTCGAAACGTAGATACATTCCTTCAAGCCTTAGCGTTTTTAGTTTAGTCGCGAACATCACAGGAACATAGTCTACGGGATAACAAAAAGAGCCACAGTAGCCGAGGTGCAGCGAAGTAAGATTGCATCCAGGCTCCTTAAGTCCTTTTAATATGGGCTTTAAAATATCACCCGGGTACCGATACCTAAAAAAAAACTCGTCAGTTCATAGTTCTGATCAGGGTTGACAGAGGTAGAATTTGTTTCTTAGCGCTATCCGGTAACTATAAAAGAGATTTTCGATTACCGTACCGCGGTAAGAGCTTACCGACATACCCTTAGTTTGATGCGGTAGCGGTAAAAGATAAAAATAAAATAAAAAATGCAAGCTTTGTTACTGTCTTTTTGCAAATGCAAATTTTATGTTTGGCTTTCAAACCGCGTGGAGTCGCGTAACCAGCCAAAGTACGCTTCCCATTAGGAGCCGCCCACAAATGGCGCCACCAAAAAATCGCGATTTTCTAACCCTAACCATTCCCTTCGGTCATCAACCGTCATTGTTGGTGTCACCCCACCCTCTAAAATGGCGCCATCACCTGGTTGACCCCTCTCGTAGATTAAAAAAACGCCTTTTTTTTTTTGGAGGAAATATTTTGCTTTTGCAAAATATTTTTTAAGCAAGTTATTTAGAGTATTTTTTATTTTTTAGAAATTAGAGTAAATTATTAGAGTATTAATACTCTAACTAGAGTATTAGAGTATTAGAGTAAATTAGAGTAAATTTTTTAGAGTATTTTTTAGAGTTATTTAGAGTATTCAAGTATTTTTTTTTGCAAGTTATTTAGAGTTACAGGATGGCGTCCCTTTCTTAAGCGTGGTTCCCACAGGCAATCATTTGACTCGCTATCCACGATCAAAAGTCCAAAAGTCCCCCCCTGATTGGCCAGCCAATGTATGGCCAGCCTATGTATAGCCAGTCCTGCCAATCAGGGGAGGACTTTTGGACTTTTGATCGTGGATAGCGAGTCAAATGATTGCCTGTGGGAACCACGCTTTACCAACCCCTCCCACCCTCTCCCCTGGTGGCGCCATTTGTGGACGGCTCCTTAAGTCACGTGACTCAAACAATTGGTTCACGAAGCGTACAGTGACGTCATGCCTAGCAAAGCGTTGAGCGTTGCGATGCCGGGGCTCCACCGTCCCCTTAAAAATTCGATTTTACCGCTACCGCGCGGTACTTTCAAAGGGTTACGTTAATGCGTATAATGAAGTACTTTTAAAATTATAGCGATAAAAGCCTGCGGTCAAATATTTTACCACGGTAATTCGCACGATGAAGCTTTAAAGGATTCCACGGTGTAGTTCATATACTTCGATGGCATGCCCAAGTGTTGTAAGTGAGACAACCATTTCTCAGCCAATACTTTCAATAGTGGTAATGTATCAGCCAGTAGATCAACTGCAATTAGAATTCAAAGAGTAATTTGTAGTGTGTTGCTGCATCATCTTGGAGACGTCCATATTAGATCACATCAACGTCTGCGATCAAATTACTACAGCGCTCCCTCGTACTTACGATCTGGGAATTCGAAACTCCTGAGACGGCAATCTTTAGGAACCTCTTGCATGGCCTCGGTCACGGCCAGTATTAAATCTAAATATAAAAGTAGCCACAAATGCATTTACAATTCAGATAGTTCCAGAGGTGCCGATCCCCCCCCCCAGGCCCAAGAGGAGTTCCCCCCCCCACCCATACAAATTTCCCCCCCTCAAATTTTCGAGGGGGGGAATTCCAGTCAATTCCCCCCCATCCAGAACATGGCCAAGAGGAGTTACTCCTCACGACCCCCCCCCCCCCCCATCAGCACCACTGGATAGTTCTTGGGCATTAAATAACTAAGAACTTATTAGCACCCACACTCCATGCAGGGTTTGTATATCGCGGTCCGGCCTATATCGCGGTGCTTATCTGCTTATCGCGCTAGAGATTTCTACCGCTGACGATTATCGCACTAACTTGAAAATTAAGCATTTACCGGAATTATCGGATGCACTTAAAACTACCATGCGGTAGCGGTAGTCTGGAATTTGTGACTTCGAAGAAAAAAATTTAGATAGCTGTGGTCGTTGACGCTTTCGGTTTGAGGGGGTAAAGGGTCATCAAGGATTTAGCACTACTGTGTTAATTATGAGGATAAAAGGCACCGAACTGTGTTGGGGAAATGAACACGTGGTTGATAAGGTCGTTTCTATCTATTTCTCGGATTTTCGAATGTGGTCTACCCCAGTTTGCCTTATTTGCAAAGGGCGCTTCTATAGATTTTCTTGTGAAGTCTATTTTTAAAGGCAATAATTTATTGTCCTTTGCAAACGTTTAGCGTCGTTGAAAGGGGAGAAGCGGGTTTCATACTATGCAATGTAAATTTTTTACTCCCGATCTTGTACGCGAAAGCTTACTCTCTTATTACGTCACAGGTAACCCATACCGGTACCGATTACCGCTACCGCATTGCGCTCTAAGTATTGCGGTAAATACTTATCGCGGTAAGTAAAACTGAAATCTTCACTACGTTCTCGCGATAGCGGTATGATTTTTTTTTACTGTTTCAAACCGTGACTCCATGTATCTGTACGGCAACGAGCTTAGCTCAGACCGATTGAACTCAATTAAAAAAAATCCAGATAGTTAATTTAACATACCTGGTGAAGCGTATTTAAAGCTCAATTGAAC
Organism: Lepidurus arcticus; assembly: GCA_003724045.1. Lineage (NCBI taxonomy): Eukaryota > Metazoa > Arthropoda > Branchiopoda > Notostraca > Triopsidae > Lepidurus > Lepidurus arcticus. The sequence goes on along the minus strand of RJJA01000730.1, from coordinate 2,433 downwards.
AGGACAGGATCCAGCCTTAAGAAGCTCCTGAAGACTGTGAGCTACTTCACGTTGCATTTGATCGCTAATTCCGGATTCATCAAAGTCGAATTCCAAGCTATTAAGAAAAACACCGGACTTCACCAACTTCTGCAACAGAATTGTTAGACTTGGTGTCTTTTTCACATGAAGGGAAACGGGGTAAGCCTCTGGTTGCAATGAACGGAGCGCGTTCGTGTTTCCAGTGTTCATCTTGCCGAACTCTTCAATCAGTTGAAGCAGAGTTAGGCAAGGATCAGATGAGCTAACATAGATGTCATAGTCCATAGTTTTTATATGCAGCTTGTTCGGCAGAGCATCTTTAAATGCTGACCAAGTACCAGCGGCACTATGCTGGGTGAAATAACTTTTCATAAATGGGATATCTGTAAGACAGTTTGAAGGAAACTTAACGACACGGAAAGCGTTGGCTAAACATCCCGGCTTTCCCATTTCTATCAGGGAAACCGCAACTTCATCGAAGCTGGTCCTTAGCCGAAACAGGTCAAGGAAGTTCTGTTGTAAAATATTCTGGTCGGTTTCTCCACTAAGATAGTAGGCGGCTAGAAATTCTGCCGTGGTTCTGTGAGGAACTTGGTACCGAGAAATTATATCTTTGGTGTTTAACTCAGTAAAGTCTTTGACCAGTACTCCAGCCGCGATTAGTTGAGTAACTTTGACGTTATTAGTTTCTGCACTGTCTTCGTTTCCCGTTATGTCAAGCAAGGTAAAGCTCATGCTTCCAGTTTTCAGACCGTTGATGCAAAGACGACCAAACTTTTGGAGGCACCTTTCATGATCTTTATGGATCTTTCTCTCAAGCTTCTTCAAGTCAAATTCGGTAAGTCCCATTTTCTTCATGGTTGCACGGAAGAGGTTACGGTTGATCATGGCAAAGTAAAGACCCGAACAAGTTTTTGGTAGTTCCCTATTCGGCAAATCGCTGACTAAACAACACAGCATCACGCAAAGTAACGGACACTGAGCTAGCTCCTTGTAAGGACTATCGTCTCGTAACTTCCACAGGAATTGCTTTAATTGATCCAGACCGAGTCGTTCTCCTTCATGCAGTAGTTCTGTAGGTTCGATAACATTTTTTAAATTGATACCAGGTAGGTCATCCGACTTTCTGAGCTGTGCTCCCTTAGGTGTAAGCAGTTCATCCTTGTATAATTGTTCAACATCGTCCTTGGTTACGTGACCTGCCTTGATGAAGAACTTTCCAACTGCCTCCATCACTTGTTTTCGGCCAAAGCCTTTCACTGTTACACGCAGGGGCTTTCTTTTGACATCACGGGTTGCATGTCCGAATCTCGATGTGAGCACCACGTGGCACTTCATCATCGTTTCTTTCTCCATTATCCTATCTACCTCTTTCTTGGTGTTAGCATTGGCTTCATCGTACCCGTCCAGCAGAATCAGAACCTTTTCGGCTCCTTTACTTTTTAATACATTTTCTAGCGGCTGGTCAATTTTCTCGTTGTAGATTGATACCATGTAACTCAAGAGGTTTCCCTGGTTTAAATTTAGGAATAGTTAAAGCCCTGAATTATGCACATGTGCTTAAGGGGACTTACATCTTCACCAACGTTGCCTAACTTGATTACAAGCAGTAGACTAAAACCAATGGTGTAATTTGTTTCATCGGTTGAGTCTCTGTGTGACCAGTCAGAAGCGATCTTAAGCATCAACGTTGTTTTTCCGTAGCCGGCGTCTCCTTCGATAAGAATGCGGCGGCTTTCATCTTCCGGAAAACGATTCTAAAATGGCCATCGAATGCGTCAGATGAGTTTTAAGAGAATTAAAGTTTTATAGTATACTTACGTCCCGTTGTTTAAAAAGTTCTTCCACGCCGAAATTCTTTTCTGAGCCTTTTAAGGCAAGTTCCGTGTAAATTTCATGGATGTTCCAAGTGTGATCATCGTACCATGGCAGTGGTGATGCATTACATAAGATATTCTTAAAGTACTTTTTCAAACTTGTGCACTACAAACGCAAGCGCTTACAGTTTTTAACATAGCTACTTCAACAAATTCGAATATTTACATCTAAATCATCGACGTCCACCGGTTTTCGCGAACCTTCTTTCTCCTTGGGACGTGCAAGATGATCAAAATGTTAAGTTAATTATGTAACTCGTAAAATGTTTCCATCTTTTACTTCAATTCCGTAGTTTTGAAAGTTGCCACCCAAATTTACATTACCGCTACCGGTATTGTTCACGGTAATTGGACCAGTTGTATTTGTATTTTGTTGTTGGGGCTGGGGAACTGCAAGATTGATTACGGTGACAGTGCCAATTGCATTATTAATTGATCCGGGCTGGGTTACAATGTTGTTGGAAGCTGCCACAAAAATTTTAAGAAACATCAATCGACTGGGTAATCCCATTTTCTAGAATACACTTACAATTAT
>RJJA01000729.1:0-15086 GCA_003724045.1 Lepidurus arcticus | reverse complement strand
TCGGTGCAGGCTCCCGCTATTGAGAAGGAATAACTCCTATTGAGAGGGTCATACTCAGTCCGAGTATCAACTGCTCATTATGAGAGGCACCAAAGTACTTGTTTTCAGTACCCATTTTTACAGTGCATAGAAACAATTTTAGCCAATAGAGAATCAATCACGAAAGCTAAGGTGTCCATGCTACGGTTTGAATTTTGAGTGATAGCCTACCTACTCGAACGATTCTTCGACCTACTCGAACGATTCTTCGACCTACTCGAACGATTCTTCGACCTACTCGAACGATTTGCCCAAGTTTGACGGTAAATTTGAAGTCCTTTGGGGCCTGAAAAATAAGGACAATTGTAGAACCAAAGTTAAACTCACCGAATAATTCCCTTGCTCCTGATGGAAACCCTCCCCGCCTGTACTTTCCTTGCGGAAGTAGTAGTCGGTCCTCTTGCGACATCCCGCACGGCAGTTTGTTTTCAATTCCTGCAATAAAAAGAGAAAAAAATGTTAGTCACTGTATGGAAAGCCAACTTTTCGACTAACTTACCTAGTCTGTATACACGTGGATGGAACCGACATTGGTAGCTCCTACCGCTGTCATGCTGAAGAACCCGTACTGCCACTGGCCAAAATAAACGGCTCGCTCATCGAGGGCAAGTAAACCGGGTATCCACTTCGAAACGCTTGGCTTCACACTAACGAGTTCACCTAAGATAATATTCCGGTTAGTAACACCCCTTGTTTTTCTCATGACGAGTTACCTGCAAAATGTCGCCGCAGCGTAATATCCCATTCAACGCAGAACCCCGGCATACGCAGTAATATTGAGGGACAAGCACGTAGGCAAGAGCCGTAGCTTTTCCCGTTAGCTCTGGCACCGCGATGCAAGTCCGCATGCCCGGGCTTTTCAAATTACTACCATTCCTAGTAAACAAGTTGATATACATGGTACGCCGGAATCACAGGCAACAACTCTTTTAGTCTTACTCGTATTCCACAGTTTGTCTAAGTTGTGTGTGAGCTTTGACGTTAGGCTACTGAGAAAAAAATCAATGACGGCGGTGGCACTCGGCCACTTTGCCACAATGGCCAGTTCGCCTCTGATAGAGCTGACGAGGACTTGACTCTCCTGCGACTTACGTTTTTCTCATTTTCTGGTCTACCGGGGATTTCGTCATGCTAAGCCTCTATGTGCTAAATTGATCAACGGACCAGTTCACAATAAAATTTGCCTCTAACCTAACATGAATTTCCAATCCAAGTACCAAATTGTCAATTCAAATGACACCTATTTGTCACTATTTTTCCGGATAACGTTTTGCAACGATGTGACACATCAGTGTCAATTTATCTCCAGCGTCTGAAACCGGAGAACCTGTTGAACGCATTACAGCAGTAGGTCTACGCCATCTATGAATGCAAATCAAACTCGGGATGTTTACAATTTTGCTAGAACAAATAAAACACAAAATCGAATAAGACGGCGGATTGTATACGCTATGTAATTATGATTAGATTATTTTAATATATAAACGTTTAAAACATTCCATTCACTAATGCACCTTTCTACAAAGCAGACATAACCTGCCAAGGAAATGAGTCCGGTTTTGCATAAAATGGAACAAAGTCATGGTCAAGAACAGCCGGTACCACCAAATCTGGCTTCGTTATCCGATGAAGACTATCTGATCTTAAAATCGAAGAATTTACAAGCCACGGACCCTTACGCAGCCAAAGCTTGGATGATCACAGCGAAAACTTTGTTTCCAAGGAACTTCAGCGTTCAGGTTGTCGTCTGATGGATATTATGTATTTGTAAACGAACTTATTCATTTCTTGACTTAGTTGGAAGCTTACACGACAGAAAAGAATGCCAGGAATGTGCGTGAAGCTGCGAGATACTTCTCAGGCCTGTAAGTTACTGGCCACTAAAGTTGCATAATTCTTTTAAGAAAAGTTTTCGTTTAACCGAGTACGCTGTTTTAGGTATCTCGAGTTTCCTAACGAGCGAGATTTGTGGAAAGAAGCTCAGCGAATCGTTGGTGCAATGCAAACCAACTTGTCAGACTACATGGGACCTTTCTATCGCGAACTTTTCAACAACTTGTCACCCGAAGTCCAGCACATGCTTATCCTTTCCACCGCTGAACACACTGAAGACACATTAGAGCATTGCAGGCTCATTCTGCTGCTCATGAACGTCGTTCCTAGCTCCATAAGCGTACATGGAGTAATTCTTCATAATTAACAATTCCCAGACAACTTTTACAACCATTTCTTTTAATTCTTGTTAGCCCAAATTGGTAGACACCTTGCTCACAGCCGAAAAACAGAGTCGATACTCCACACCTGTGAATTGCTACCGAAAACTTCTCGTGGGTGACGTTCTTCCTTTGCTCCTTTACGCTAAGAATTGCGAGATACCTCCGAAACAAGTCTACCGACTGTTACTGAAGTCTATACAATTTTTCGTGACTTGGATAATTGCTGGAAAGCCTACCATAGAGGTGCAGTTTCCAGTTCTATCTTAAATTAACTTTTTCATAGTTAATTTTATTTCTAATACACTTTGTTTACTTATTAAATGAATATTCTGTTTTATTTTATATTTGCTATCTACGTTACATGAAAACCTGATTTTTGTGTGTAGGGCTTGCTGGACAAAGAAAGTCAAGTAGGCGATCCGTGGAGTAATTTATTCCGTATCGTGTCCCTTACGGGTTGGAAAATGGGCTGGGAGATCAGCAGTCATTTCACATTCGAAACGTAACTTTTAAGTGTAGCAAAATGAGTCAATTTGGGTTTTCTCTTTTCTAGGAATCGAGAGGTTTTACTACAGAAGCTATGGACGAGCTTTCGTACCCTACCTTTAGGTTCTGAAGATAGTCCTACATTCAAGCAAATTCTGTATGGAGCTAGTGTTCTCTTGTTGGAGTCGCTTTACCATTACAACCAAAAGATCAATCCAACGAATTCGGAAACAGCTTCGTTAGTTTTGGTCCGGAATTACCAAACCCACCAAGACCATCACCCCGAGCCATCTCTTTTGCCGCGGCGAAGAAAAACGGAAGACAATCCTTTACTAGCAATCCATAGAAACGTCCCTCCTCTCCAAGCGAGCGGTTTAGTACAACATTTCCTAACAGCTGTTTCCTGCTGGGAATTGCTTCACCAAACCGAAGAGCTCAGAACAGGTAAGAGATCCCTAATCTTGAATTTGAATATAATATTTATCTAATTCTAATTAATCATAGAATTTGGACGTTTTTGCCAACACCTTAGGATGGACACGTGGGCGTGGCTACCCACATTCTTGTTTGACGTTTTCATATACCAAGGCCTATACAATGAAGCCTTGGCTCAGCTACACAGTTCAGGCCCTACCAGGCCTCAATTTCAGCTCAGACAAGCTTCCATTTTCTGGGCAATGGGCAACCATAAAGTAATGTTGAAACAAAGAAGTTTCCATTCAGTAAAGTTTCGATACAATTGATAGAAGTGAGTTAAAACTTGATTACTAGGGGGCCGCTGACCAGATTTTGCAACTGGTTCACCAATTACCTGAAAGTCCATTGGAATTGACCAATACGACAGTCTCTACCAGCTCAGCCGCGTGTATGTTCCTGCCCTGGGATCGTAATGTGGTTCTGCAGTACATGGTAGGTTTGCTGCAAACCTGCTTCCAGGAGCGACTAGCGCAGCATTTGCCGACCAGTGTAGGCGAGGATCTTGCCTTGGGCCATACGCTGGTGCTACTTCAGCACGATGTGGCTAAAGAAGCGAGGGTCTTGGAAGAAATCCTTAAGAGGATCAAAATGCAAGGCACGTTTGCCTATCCATACCCTCTTTTTCCTGCGTACATCATTCAGATTGATATTTTGGAAGAATTACTCTTCTTGGCCTCCGAAGCAGGCGGGAATGTTACTTTGGATATCTTTCCTTCCACGGTTGCTCAAGCATTGACGTAAATATAAAAAGCTTTAAAGAGGGGGAAGAAACCTTTGAATTCTTTGATTTGAATACTGAAATCTTGTAGAACTCGTCGAATGTCAACTCGTTGGGGAGATAAGGGTGCCAAAGAAGAATTTAGGGCCGCTATGAGACGCCAAGTAGCTCGAAGTGGAGAACCTATAATGCCTGTGTTGCTCAGTTTTCTGAAATTGGAAAAGGATGTCATTTTACAGGGATTTGGGTCTTGAAATTCTTTGTACAATGCTTGTATAATCAACCTAGGCCCAATTTTGCGTAATACATTGCATATGTTTGCCAATATTTCGGCCTTTTTAGCACCTTCTCCATAAATTGCACTCTCGAGCTGTTTTTAACTCGCTTTTTCCTCTCTCTCATCCGAAAAGGACAACATTGAATTCCCTAAACTCAAAAGCAAAGGCACTCGATTCAACGCATGACAAGCCATTGCACTAAAAAACGCCACAAAAAACGCCCTTGCTCGCTTCGTATTATTTATATGAGGTAATTTCTAGAATATTGGAACTAAATAGTGAACGTAAAAATAGTTTTTAAATAGTTGGAATACTGTGCCAAGTGGATGGGGGGTTTTGTGTGGGTATTAAACCAACAAATATAACATCGTGTGCCAAGAGAAAAAAATAATTATAAAGATGAAATAATTAACAAGTTGGCTACGCTATGCCCTATACAGTTATGGTGTTTAAGTACATTACCGGTACGGATGCTGGAGGATTAACACAGCACTCATTATATTAAATACTTTTCTTTGGATTCGGCTTCTTTCTCTTCTAATGCCAACAAAAAAAAAAAAAAAAAAAAAACGAAACGACTGAAGACCATGAAGCGAAAGCAGGTAGTCCCATCCGAAGGAAAAAACGACTCGAAATGTCCACGTCAAATATTTCAACACTGGATTTGGTGACCAGAATAAAGTTCCTTTAGTCGCCTTTGACGGAGATTTTCCTGCCCGCGTTCTTAAAGGAGAGTCGTTTGTTCGCTTTCGGGGACGAAAAAATGTCCTCGTCGCCATGGACAGAGTCTGAAAATGTAAACAATTTGGAAACATGAAACTGAAACAACAATCAAATAACAACGAAAATAAAACACTGGAATCACGAAAAGTAAAGCAAAGAAATCAAGAAAGAAAATTATGGTCAGTAACAGAAACAAAACAATGAAACTCCAAATGATGGTTCTTAATTGTATAAAAAAAACGGATCACGAGAGACTATATAATACCTCTATTACGCGAATCAACGGTTTTGAGGAATCCTGCTGGTCCAGAATCGAGCATTAACGCCGCAGTTAAGCTACTATTGGTCGAAGAAGGCCCTGATCCGCTGCCTGCAATAAAGGATCCTGAAGAACCCACCGGCGCGAAAGTGATGCCTGAAGCTCGTTGCGATAACACAGAGCCTGGTTTACCTACAGGCGCGAAAACTTGGGCGGCGAATTCCTCAAACGTGGACGTTTGTTTATGGTTTTCGATGAGAGATTCCAACGCCTTAATCCGCTCTTCATAGAACGTTTGATAGAGCGGGAGCATGCTTCGTTTAGCTTTAGAGGCGTTTAAAGCTGTTGCGCGGACTAAGCCTGGCAAGGACTGTCTATCTACGACGCACTCGTTGAACAAGGGACCCACAAAAGGAACCTATACACAGAAATTCGTTATTGGCTTTTTCCTTAACCAAAGTGTACTGCAAGAGATTTGTATCATACGAATGTGAAAATGACTCACGTCTGGTTTGCGGGAAATTTGAATTCGATACAAGCCATGTGGCAAGGGATAAATGACGATTAGGACGTCACAGAATTCTGTGGGAATGACGCCACGCCGATAATCACGCGAATGTTCGGACCAGACAATATGGACTTCGTCGTTGCCTAAATGTCGCGTTTTTTGCAGCAACGCTTCTTGGTTGTTGGAAGGCATTCTGGTCGAAACGTGGAACATAACTTCCGCAAAGGAAGTGGCGTAATAAGGCGCGGTTTCCCCCGTCGTTTTGTTGCGCTGTAAACCGCCCATAAAGCCTGTATGCGACTCGAGTTCCACCTACGATCCATAAACAAAACAAAAGAAATCAGAAAAGCTAAATTTCCTTTCATTTTTGAAATTTAATGGCTGGGTTAATTTGTCGTGCGATTCCGAATTTAATTTCTAGCTTAACTTTCACACTGAGTTTCCAGTTATAAAGTTGATTTACCTCCCACGCCATGGCGGCCACGAAGTCTTCAAAGGCTTGGCTCCCTCCAGAATTAGACAAAATTGACGCTTTATCTTCCTGGCCGTCCGCCACGTAAACCACCGCGATTTTGTGCGTTTCGCGACATTTCTGACTATCCAAGTTCTTCAATTCGCGCAGTAATCTTTCATTCTTCTTCAGCAAATTGATCTGCGATCGTTTCTCCCACGACAGCAGTCCCATTTGTGAGAAGAGCAGCCGACACAAGTAAAACGACGAATCAGGCTCATCTGGAATGGGTTCCGTTTGTCTCGGAGCAATTGCCCTGTATTTAAACGGTAAAAATTCTATACAATTTCCATAAAAAATGGCAAAATAAGTGAAAACTTACGAAGGGTCATAGGCATGTTTGCTTAGGTAGTCTAGCTCCAAGTTTCTTTGGTTCAAAAGCGCTGTCACGGCTTCCTCTTCTACTTCACTCGGCAGAGACTTCGGCGCAAGCGCAGGACTGGTTAAGGGCCAATCAGCGCGACGCGCACCAACGCATTCTGGACTGGTATGACCCATATAGAGCAACAGATCCTCCAAATTGTCCATATCTAGGGCCGTATCTTCGTAAATGGGTAGCACACCGATGGGGCGGTGCCTAAGAGAGCAACGAGGCGGAGATACTTGTACCGCTGCCCCGCCTGCGAGTCCCACAAATGATGATATCATGAGCATTTCATCAGATTTGACGCGGTTGTATCCATCTCCTATCCCATTCGAGTGGCTGGTTGGCAACCGCGCATGTGCAATGTTAAAAGCCGGCAACTGCGCATGGGCCAAAGAATCGTAGCGCGACTGGCGGGTCAGGGTAGTCTCCTCTTGCAAGCCGTACAGGATCGAAGCATCCCAACAAGCTTTCCCGCTCAAATCCCTCAAAATAACACGAACTTGCGAGGGCGCGGTTTTTAAACCTGCCGTGACTCCGCCCCCAGGTACTTCTAACGCTGGCAATTGCACTAGAGACATGAGCGTGCTTTGGTTGAGGACAAAAAATTGCACATGGGGCGACTGGAAGACGTCAGAGCTTAAATCATCACACAACGGCAAACCGGGAATGTCGTCCTGCTCCACGACTAAGGAACTCAGCCGCGAGGCGCCGATACCCAGCGGGAAATGGTTCAAATGGTTCACCAAATGCGTCATGAGCATCCGTGCGGCCAACCGTACAGAACTCAGGGGGTCGCTTGCTTGTGCATTGCGTTGAAGTCTGGTTGTAACGGAAGGAGCATTGTTATAATCGCTCAGAGGCGAACTCGGTGAAGAGGAACTCTCTTTCATGTTATCCACAGTAATGTCCAGCGTTATGTCCGTGGGACTCGTCTCGCTGACTGGAGTGCTCAGCTGTGACGACTGGCCATTGGAACCAGTCGCGACAGACTTCAAAACCTTTTGTATACATACATAAATAATTAACGAACCAAGATTGCTTCATACTATTTTAATTATTCTACTAATGAACATTCTATTGCATTAAATCCTGTTTTTTATTTGTAATAATTAATCATGATTATTTTAATCAACTAATGGTATCTTAATTAATTACGGCTAATAAAACAACTAAAACAGCTCTACTTAAGTCGTCAGGAAAATCCAAACTTAATAGATAAATGCTGCAAACATTAACGAATTTAAATAGTAATTAAGCTATTATTAAATATATGAGACAGACCTACTATAACTAGTTACGCAAAATGAAATTAATTCGAAAAGATACATAAATAAATAAAAAATTAGACAAGGCACAAGTAAATTGAGGACTACCTTGAAAACTGTAAAGAGGAGGGACTGGGGAGCGTCGCGTAGTAAAACGTGCTGGGGAATCCGCATACACCACTCCCCCAAGGTGAAGCTGAGGGCCAGTAGCAGTCTTTTATCTTCATCTGAGCAATGGGCCGGGGAAATAGCAGCTAAGGCGGCTAACGTATAGGCCAAGTCTTCTATAATCTTCTTCGGAATGTCCGGAAAGGATTCCAGGAGCAAAGGGGCGTGGTCGCAGAGCAGTAGGAACATGTCACAAGCTACCTGTCCCACGGCACGATTCTTAAACTAGGAAAGCAAAAGTTTTCCGTTCAACGATGCTTCGAAATCGCTTTCAAAAAGAAATTGAGGAAGGAAAAGCATTACGAATAGTTGAACTTACCTCCACAGAGGGAGCTAGACGGACTGAGGGAGATGGGGCGGCTTGCTAGGTATACGTAACAACACAAGACGAGCAGGGAAAAAACAAAAAAATGGACGAACAAAATAAAGAGGCAGCAAATTAGAACAAAAAATTGCTACAAGGCTAAAGCTAGCGAACATAATACCATGCGTAGCAGCTAATAAGAAAGTGAAGAGGGAGAAAAAGAATGACGAACGGGATTATTTACCCGAAGAACGGCCAGTAACACTGAGAGAACTTCTCTTATTTTGGAATGGAACGTACGATGAATCAATTCACCGTACAAGTAGAGCCCCAAATTGCAAACGCTGATGCAGCGGGCCAAACCAGTGGGTTCTCGCTTCGCTGCTTTCAACAAAATAGTCACCATGTGATCCTGAACAAGAATCAATCAAGAAAATGTTAAGTTTTACGCAGAAATTCCTGTATGTTCAAGAGAATATGACTCAAAATAAGGTCATACCTTAATATCCGTGCAAGAAATGAGAGTAAATTCATCGGGATCAGGGCGTAGTACTGGCAAATTTGGCATTACGTGAGGGAAACATAACAAGCCTCCTAAAATCGATGTTGCTTCAGTTCGAGGACTCTATGATCAGAAAATTGCATTAATTAACTAATTTTTGCTCAAAAAGAGAAAAAAGAGGTTACTTACTCCTTTGATTTCACTGGAAGAAATGACAGTATTAGCAGCGTACAAAAAGTCCAACAAGAGCGAGGAAAATCCCGGTAATTGCAATGAAAGGAAGCGAGGGCCACAATACTTGACCAGCGTGTTAATCACTTCCTGAAAATAGATCAAATTAACTCAAATAAAGGAAAGTGTTTAATTCAAAGTAATAGAAAGATTACTGCATCGCTGCCTGCTAATCCAGTATGTAAGATCCGATAGAACTGCAGCAAATGGGTTTTGGGTAGAGGTAAATCTTGAGGCTGGATTGTTAACTGGCATAATAGACGCAAGGCGTGCAATTTGCCTTTTTGATATTCTGCAGGTAAAGAAAACGCCTAGAATACACATACAAACATTATTTGATTTCTTCCAACATTGACACAAATCCCCTTTTTATGGTTAATTTAACCTTATTTTTTGTTCATTATCATAAGGATGCTTTGTGTAAAATTTGACTTACTTTAAAGCACCAGGGCGCTAATAAGGATATAGGTGGAACGAATTCGGGCAACGGGGGAGTACTCAGGTTGTCTAGACTCACTCCTTGATTTTGTCGGATCTACCAACCCCAATTAGTAACTTTCGCTGGGAAAACTAACAAAACCAAAGAAACACTAACTACCTTGATTAAGGTCCCGCACAAATCGACGAGGTACTCCATAATCTTTCCATAGATAGCAGGATCTTGTACATTGTGGATATCACCTAATGCTCCCAGCATCCTACGCCATAAAACTACAGCCACGTCTGGTAGCCAGCCTCGAACTGTTCCTCCTGCCATCACGGATCGAGTTTCTGACAGCGAATTAGCTTCATTTGCTTCTAAAACTCCACAAAAGTTAATACTAAATCCTGTGATCCTACTGAAATCTCACCCAGACTTCCTCCTTCTGTTCCCAGCATCTCAATCTGCAAGGGCGAATCCTTTATAGAATTGGTTTCCATCCCTGACGAAGGAGCAGGAGACGGAGATCGTGAAGCTCCTTCAGAATCTGAGTACTGGGACAAAGCAGCTACTAAACATTGACCAAAAATTAAGAATGTCAAGTTTTTAGTGCTTTCATCCTTATTAAATCGGATCGAAGAAAAAGAAAAAAGAATTACTTAAAGCATACTCACTTCGCAACAGACGGAGCGAATCCATGGATCGCGATCGTTTTCGCACACCAAAAATCCTTCTTGGAGGTCGTAAAGGAGTGAGCATCTCTTTAGAAGGCGTTTTCACCTTCGCTTGGGACAGCATACGTACCAATTCCTGTTCCACCCCCGCAGGTAAGGCTAAGGAAATGAAGAAAATATATTAGTTTTTGATTTAGCATCAAGGAAAATGGTAAGAATCAAGAGATGATTAACAAAGTGTCAGTGGTCTCGGCCCCGGATTCGTCAAATAAGCTTAATGGCATTCAGGTGGCTCCACTAATGAAAATTTTCATTGCTTTTGGACAGTTCAATAACACAGCAGGGATATGCTTTCCCAAACGCTGTGCAAATTAAGCAACGTCCGATTTAAAATGGCATAAAATCAGAAGAAAGCCAAAATACCAATCAACATAGACAGAGTAACAACTGCTAACCTGGGACGGTAAACGGGCCAATCGGATGGCTTTTATGCCTGCTGCGTCCGCCTTTACGGCCATGGCTACTTCGCATGCGCAGATTCCCTTCGCTGAAGCTGCGCTTCAATTTAGACTGTTGTTGGTGCCCCAAACTCCAAATATGCATCGAGTTGTCTTCAAAACTTTCCCTTCGATGCCGTACCATAGGCAGTGCAGGACGCACATGTGCTAAACAACCATTTAGAAAGTTTCCAATCACGTCTCTTCGTCTAATTTCTTGGATACCTATGGAAGAATCTTGAGAACGTACGGAACCACCCCCTGTAGAACGTTCCTCGTCGTGACTGGCAGCTGGTTGATTGGACATGGGTAGATTGAGGGGTTTGGGCTTCACGTAATGATAAGTTTGTCTCATCTCGATGCTGTCGTCCATCGTAATCCGTCCCGCGCGCCTCTTTTTGGCTTTTTGCTCACTTAAACGGTCCAAAGGCAAGTCGTTGAGGTCCAAACCGTACAAATTACGGACTAAAACCCTTGTTAAGGTTTCCATAGTTTTCTAAACCCAAATTCAACATTAACTTTCAATGAAAAAAATTGGATTTCTCGCGTTTTCTACGTACAGCCCATTCACGAATAAGCTCCTCCCACGTGGTCAAGGACGACAAAACATTCACGAACTGATCCCACAACTCGGTCGAAACAATAACGTTCAAGTTGGCGCGAATCCAGGTGACAATCAAGGTTTGGAACAATGCTGGCGCCAGACGCCCTCCCAATGTGTCTTCTTTGTTCTTGGGTACTTTCTCGCCCAAGACTTGCGAAGTAATTTGCAGCAATATCAAAAGTAATTGCTCCCTTGGAAGTGATTAATCACGAAAAAATACATTTAGTTTTTTTTTTAAATATGTTAGTTTTGATTATGTTTACCAAGTTTTTTGCTCCATACGAGTATTCATCACCATATGCCTATAAATGTTCAAAACACGCTTGCAGGTATCTACCTGCTCCTCCAAGAGCACCACCGGGATAGGCGGAATCTCCAGTAAGAATACATGGGCCGCATTGGTAATGAAAACGTGCAAAATATTCTTAAAAGAGAAACATTTTTTTTTTTTAGAAATCTCCCACTAATTCGCAAGAGATAAAAACCTGTAATCCAGCTTTGATGTGTTCCTTTTCGTTGGGTTTAAACACCAATTTAGCCTCAGGGTATTCGCCCTGAAATAAGGCGTCTTTTGTTAGACATTACGCGAGTCATAAAATGTGAAATTTATAATGATCAATTTACGCTATCTGCGGAATAACGAGCTGGATAAGGGCTCATATCATCTGGTTCATGGATAAAAGGAGGGACTTCCACTTTCTTTTGAATCCAGTCCCGATACAGTGCAATCACGCGGCGAATGGCGGCTGATTGGTGGAAAGGCAGTAGAAAAGCTTGTCGAAAGATTTCGTTGACGAGATTTACATTTTCTCGGGTGCTAAACAAAACATCCTGCACAATTGCCATCTCAAGGCTTGGATGTTCCTCACTATTCAATTGCAAAGAAAATTCATTCGTTAACTTGTGTTTTGGGGTGAATAGTTCAATTTGTTGATGGCTTTTTACCCCATATAGAACAAAGAAGCTGGTTCTTTGTCTGAAACTTGGCTCAGGAAAGATGTATCCATAGCAGGGGAATTATCGTGGGTAAAACTACCTGATTTCTTTGAATCTGGGGTTAGGGCACCCACGCTGTCCGCTCCTCCTCCAAATATGGGACTGTTTAATCAAAATTATCTTAAGCTGAACAGTTTAGTATTACGAGATATAAAGTTACCTTGCATCTAATTTCTGCCAAACATCGGACCGGCACCAGACATGGGTATAATTGGCCATAAACTTAATAACGACAACTCTGCATGACGTATAGGGATCGCGATCAATGTGAGCCATGTGCCTCAGCTCGGGCAGTTCTATTGAGCGGTTGGGAAACAGGAAAAAAACACACGTTAATCCACAGACGACCTACAAACTGAAACAGTAGTCCCCTTCTACCATTAGACAGCCGGAAAACGCTGTAACTTGAAGAAAAGTCGGGGAAAATGTATGGTAGGTAGTAGCGCTTGAACTGCTCCAACAGGAAATTAAAGCTGGCTTGTTGTCTAGTGAAACTTTTGTCTCGCCATTCAATCTTTGTTACCTATAAATCGAAAAATTGGCATAAAAACGCTACAAAATTCACTTAAATATCACTTTACTTGCGATACCATGTACTCCATAAGAGCTTCCAGGAAAAAGCGAGTAGAATCATCAGGGGTTTTCTCACCAGGCTGCAGAGGAATGATGGGCTGTAGCTCCACAGGAACGACAACTGTTAAAATGCAAATTTTACTCGATTTTGAAGCCGATATTTTATTAACAATACTAACGGTGATTTGGGTCCGTATAAGTCTGCTGATTAGCGGCATAATATTGCAGGTCTTGCCCTCCAAGCGGAGCAGGAAAGCCTGGAACTAGCGTGGCAAAAATGGCGTTTAACGACGCATCGTTGGGATCAGCTAAGGCTTGATACCAAAGCAGGAAAAGCCTAAAAAACAGGCAACATGTAAAACAGGAAAGAAATTCAAAGAGGAGCTACCTCGTGGCTTCTTTGCGTAACCGGAAAGTATTGCCCGGATGTAGGATTTTACGAAATATCCGACCAATGCTATGGTACTGCCATCGTTGCTGTAACAACTCAGGAAGGTAGGTCAAAATGCGTTCAAAGATCTGCAAAACACTCTCCAAGTCCTCTTTTTGTGCTTTGCTACTTCCTACGGAAACAACTTGCTTAGCTTTCTATCAATATGCAATTTTGCGGGCAAAATACCTTTTAACTTTAAGTTGCTCTCTGTGATGATGAAAAGGTCGTATACCAAATAGTATATTTGGCTGTAGTTGTTTTCAAAGAAGTTTTTAGTCTCGTAGGCATCGACATGGTCTAAAATGACGACTTATTAAGGACGTTTCGTATGGTATTGTAATTTACCGAGGACCACTCTAAGATGCCTGAATCGAGTAGGAGTGTCTTTCTTTCCGTCCAAAAACTTCTGCAAAGACCGTTTCAAATCGGTATGAGGCTTTTTATTAAAGACATTCATCTTGAAATATAATCTGAAGCACACATCACTTAAACTAGGTTACTTCTACCAATTTCCCTAATTTTCCTCGTCACGAACACAAGTACCGTACAGTGCATTTGTTGATATATCCTGTCGCTTCTGTCGCCGTCAAAGGCTCCAAATTATTTACCCGCGTAGCTTGAAAATTACCACATTCGGAAAAATTTAGCATACATCCAGATAATTTAGAAAAATCGGTTTAAACATAATCATGCATGACATTCCGATAAATAACGTGGTAAATATTATACAAGATACAAGGTATGATAATTTTTCAATGGAATTGTGCTAAAAAATAAGGGGAGTTTAAAAAAAAAAAAAAAGGAAACTCAACGCCATCTAGTAGCTTTTCATAAAACTATTTCCTTGTACCAAGCGTGACAAGTTTGTAAACAGTTTTGGGAACTCGTGCTTGCGATCGGGAAAGAAAATAGCAGCGATTTAAAGTAATTAAGGTATCGTAACTCCACGTTATTAATTAGCCTGTGTATGCAGATGGGGAAACGATTAACGAGTTCAGAGCCCGCCGGCGGCCCACCAGTTGTCAAGAATAAGAATAAAAATAGTCTGCAAAGCATTTTCCGTCCTTCTGGTCCACAACCACAGTCGAAGATAGGACGAAAACCTCGAAACAGGAAGAACAAAATTGAACTTGTCTTCGATGAAGGGAAGCGAAAGTAAAATTCCGGATAATTTGAATTATGAATAGATTATCAAAAAGGTGTCTGTACGTAGAGAGTTCCTCACGGGGTTTTCTCAACGGAAAGCTGAACGGAGGCGCCACTTCGAGGAAAAACTCAAAAAGGGCTTGAAAGAAGAAAGGAAGAAAATCCGAGCAGATTTACGTGAAAAAATTAAGAAAGGAGCCGAAAGATCTTCAATACCAGAACTGGAGCATTTGCTCGAACCTCAGACTTTCGATCTGCCCGAGCATACCGTGACTATCACTGACTTGTCTGAAGGCAAAATAAGAGATGAGAACTTGTTCCTGGGGAGTAACAATGTATTTTTATCATATAATCGATTTAGATGTTTAGTTATTCTTTAACTCTTGTCTGGGTTAGGCGAGTAACATGCCCGCAGAGTCTGAAGAAACGGAAGAGAGCAAGAAGGAGAACCAACGGAAGCTCAATCGCGAGATCACAAAAAAAATCCAGAAGACTAAAACTTATAAGAAGAAAAGCAACTTGGATAAAGCCAAGAAAAGGGGCAAAGACCACAGAGGCAAACCTCGGGCTAGTAAAGCGAAAAAGAAGCACGGCAATAAGGGATAAGTTACTTGCTTCAACCCAAATAAATGCCATTGCCAACTACTCATGTTTTTGTTTTAACATATTTATTATCAATGGAAATAGAGA